>JBBPFQ011112446.1:0-10000 GCA_037974815.1 Kaempferia elegans | reverse complement strand
GGGTGGTCCGAGGATATTAGTCGTTACCCGTGCCTTCCGCCCTAGCACATTCTATGCGCCCGGAAGTCGCTAAAGTTTTATCGTATTGCCGTTGCGGCATGGTGATGTGGCATCGAGTTGGGGGCGCCCGGAACCTTAATGGACAAATTTATTCCAAAGCTATAAATAAAGCTCTGGTCCACCGTATTGAAGACACCAAACATTGTAAACTTCTTGTATTTGAGCCGTAACTTTTCAATCTTCATTTTTCTGTGTATGAGGTTTCTCCGCCTCTGATGAAGAAGTTTATGATTAGAACTTCAACTGTCTTGGAGCAGCAATCCGCTGATTACGATCCAAGTGACTCTTGTGTGTCTCGTACTCTTTTATTCTGCTTTATTTTAATTATTTAATAGTGTTTGGGTTTAGCGTAATTTGTCTAATGTATCTTTTGAATTGCAAGCTTAATGACCTCCTCGTGCTAGCCTCAACGGCCCTACATACTGTTCATTCGTTATATCTTCCAATCGATTACGCCCTGTCGTAATCGATTAAGCAACCTTCTATTCATGAAGAAGTCCTTCCCAAATGATTACCAAATCGATTTAGGAAGCACTGTTTATTAGCAATTTCTCCCAATTGATTGGAGATGACTTGATTAATTGGCTTTTGACCGATCAATTGCCTATCCCTAATCCCCTAAACATAGTTTTAGGGTTTTTTTTTCAACATTCGGTCAACCTTGATCTGTCGGTACTTCTTCACCAAATGTCTGGTCAACTCTTGATCCGCTTTGACTTTTCATCTCGTGGCAAGTGTCTGGTTAACCTTTCACCCACTTGGACTTTCTTTTTGTCAACTTTCTATTGGACTTCCAATCGTCACGTGTCGTTCTCATTTGCCTACTTGGATTTATCTCTTGCCTAACCTCAATTAGGGTTAGTTACTAGGTAGACTTCCACCTTGCCTAACTTCAATTAGAGCTTCCCCTGCCTAAGTGCAGTTAGAACTTTCCTTTGTCAACATGTGATCCTCTTTGACCAATTTGGACTTTGTCTTTGCCTAAGCTTAGTTAGGATTAGTTACGCGGTAGACTTCCACCTTGTCTAACCGCAGTTAGGACTTTCCTTTATCAATGTGCGATCTTCCTTGACCCACTTAGACTTCCCTCTACCTAACCCTTGACTTAGAACTTTACCTTGCGTCCTTCAATTAGGACTTTACCTTGTTTAACCTCTAATTAGATCTTTTTATGCATCCTAAATATAAGCCTTTAACTCCAATTTCTAAAGTATTTATCAAACTCTAGTTCTAGAAATCTTTTCATGCATCCTAATATAAGCCTTTAGCTCATCTTAATGCATGAGTTTATTCTAATATTTATCAAAATTAATTGGCACACTCTAAAACCTTCATCAAGATCCTTAATCTTCATATTTAACTACCTCGTACCATTATTTGAATGACATCGAGCAATCTCATGATTCAATAAAGTTGGTCCCTCGAAGTGGTGCGATAGTTAAAGCATGGGAGATTGACATATGAGATCATGAGATAAAAAATCAGCGCGTCCAAGCATATACCTTCTCCATGCATTGACCATTTGTACTAATGGTTAATAGTCATCCGTGATTTACTTCATATGCGTTAGCCTAGGAACGAATCGATGAGGCACTGGGGAGAATGAATCGTCTTTTTTAAATGATTCAATAAAGTCGTGTTTATGTTCAAAAGTAAAAGAAGAAAGGTAACAAATAAAAGCATAAAGAATAGCAATAAATTTCACTTGCCACTCTTAGAATAATATATATACATTTAAGAGAAAAATAAATATTATTGTAATTTTTTTTTAAATAGAGAATTTGATTACAATATTGAAATGAGGACTAGGGTGGAAAAAATAAAAATTAGTGCCCTAAGAAAGTTTATGATGTTACAATCTTACAATTGGCAGATTTAATTGTTTAGGGTTATAAATAAATTGAACATTCATATATAAATTTAATGTTTGACTTATTAAGATCTAGTTTATGCCTGTTCTATACACACAATTAAATGAATAACCTTAAATAACTCATTAAATTAAACAAATAAATTTGAACACATATGTTCAACTCGTTAATGTTTATGTGAAACGTTCATAAACAGTATTCGTGAACAATATTTGTGACCAATATTTGTAAAACTCTTATTAACATGTTGAATAAATGTATAAAGTTTTAAAATGAACAAATAAATTTTATTATCAAACTCAATAATCAATTAACCAAATTTAAAATATAAAAGTTTTAATAATTAAACAAGCTTAAATTAAGAGTTTGATAACAACTAAGCAAATTACCAAGTTCAGATTAAATTTGAACCAAACTCAAGTTCATAAAAAAGAAATTAAGCTAAATTTGAATAATCTTTTCAACAGTTTAATTCATTTTAAACTCAACTAGACTTAAATTAATTATCTTATCAAATAAATTTAAAAACTATATAATTTAACTCGTTAAAACTTGTTTGCCGTCCTAATTTTGGTCATTAACAATCTCACACTCGGATAAATTTTAAAAATTACAAATAAAGGATCTAATTCTAGATAAGAATGGCCTGTCAGCTTCTCCGGAACTTTCCAGAAAACTGAATTCATCATCCTTCTTCCTTATCGGAAAAACTCATCAATGTGATTTTTCTTTTTGTCTCTGTGAAACAAACAAGAACGGCGCGAAAACAAGTTGTCCCATCATATGACCCAAGAAATAAGTTGGACTATATCAATATAAAACTATTTTTAAAATTTTTAAAACTATTTTTATGTATTGATTTTTGGTCGTACTAATGCTTGACTTGACTCTTCCTCTTCTACACCTAATTAAGCCAATAATTTCGGTTATTATAATGTAAACATATTAATCAACCAACAAATACATCTCAATCAGCTCCGTCGGCCAATAGGATCCCTGATTTACATCGAACCCGCCGCTATCCTTCCGCCACGCGGCTAATGCTGAGCCACCAGTTCGTGTACAGTTCAGCGGTTCAGCCACACGTCGTCCACTATGGGTATAAAAATGAAACCGACCAAATATATATATATATATCAGATTTGAATTAAAAAATTTTAAATTCAAATTGAATTTAGATGGGAGAGATTTTTATTAAAAATTTTAAAATTAGATTGGATTGATTCGGATTCTATTTGATCTGAATTAAATATTTAATTATTTAATAGATATTTTTTAAAATAAAATTTTATTTTAAAAATTAAGATGATTTTATGTATATTATGATTATAATGAATTATTTATTGAGATAAAAATAAAGAATTATAGAGAAAATAGTTTAAAAAATTATTTTAAATCAGATTTTTTTAGTTATTCAAGTTGGGTTCAAGTTCATCGTGTTTTGATTCGGATTTAAGGGTTTCAGGTTGAATTAGGATCGGATTCAAGTTGGGACTTAAAAAGAATTTTAATTTGATTCAACTTCGATTCGATCTATTCAAATTGACAGCTTTACCCTATTTTTTTAAAAAATAATAAAAATTTTTAAAATCAGTTTAACGTATTTTAGAAAATGATGTTTATTTGTTTTAAATATCTTCCTTATTATCGCAAGTCTCTTTCTTGTTCGACTAAAATCCAATGAGCGAACTACTCGGTACACACTTCCAGTAGCTGCTGGTCTTTCGGGGTCCATCCTAAGCGGTGACCCGGGTACGGCAATGGGTAAGTTAGAGGATATTGTTGTGGTGACGCAATTCGGATCGTCTGGGACCGTTTGGGGTAATATAAATGGCGAAACGAGGTGCCTTCTCCCAGAGCCAGCTAACTTTGCCTCTTTGTTCTCGAGCAGAGCCGGCGGCGATGACGAGGGTGCACCCTAAAGGCGTCGATCTGGGTGAGCCTGGTGCGGTAGCCTGCATCGACGGCAAGGAACCGGCGCCGGAGGAGGCCGGGGCGGCAGCCTCTGTGCTGCTGACCGTGTGGCGGCGGTCGCTCCTCTTCAACGGGAATGGGTTCGCGGTGTTTGATGCCAAGGGGAACTTAGCGTTCAGAGTCGATAACTACGCTTCCGGAAGCAAGAAGGAGGTGGTGCTGATGGACGGCGCCGGCAAGCCGCTCCTCACGATCCGAAGAAAGGTATGCGCTATTCCCTAAAATGGGCTAGGTTTTCTTCCCCAATTCCTCGTAGATCCCCGACGATTTTTCTGAAATCAGATCCATAAGACCATAACCTCAATTGCTCTGGTGCTTGGAACTCCTCCTGTGCAGAAGCTAAGCCTAAGAGAGCAGTGGATGATCTACGAAGGAGAGGACGATTCCGATTCTCTGTTCGTGGTGAAGAGGGACGTTATCCCTCTCCATTCCAGAGCACTGGCTCGGGTCACTCCCTGTGCCTCCGGCGCCAAGTCGCGCCGCGCCTACAAGATCGAAGGCTCCTACTCGCAGCGCCGCTGCGCCGTCCTCGACGGTGAGCGACGGCCAATGGCGGAGATCAAGAGGAAGGAGCCTGCCAAGGGCGTTTCTTTCGGGCTCGACGTCTTCCACCTGGTCGTGCAGCCAGGATTTGATGCCTCAGTGGCGATGGCCATTGTGATGCTCCTCGAACAGATGTTTGGGTTTCGATCACCGTTGCTGAAAATTGGCAAGTCATTTGATTGACATCAATGTTAGGGCGTGTCGACTCTCGGCGTCCATGTCATCAGGAGATGAATGATTGAGGTTTCTGTTCCTACGACCGATAGGGGCTGGGGCACTGTTTTCTTTCGCCATTTGTATTTGTTCTGCTTGTTCATATATTAGAAAGATGAAACATCAAATTTTATTTGTGATTGTAGCAACAAAGGTGATACGTCCTTAGGTTATATGAAAGGAGGTTAATTACGACGTCAACTTATAACCGAGTTAACTTATAACAGAATGCTAAGTTGACTAGGGGTAGGAATGGGTTTTTTTCCAAGACATAAATTTTATGTATGATGATCGAAGGTCTAGATGTAGGTCTTATTGGCCATCAAATCCATAAATTTTGCAATGGTAGTCCTAAAGGTCTATGTTCCAGTCAAATACCGTGGATGGTCAAATTACCAGTCAACAAATGGGTTGATGTGTGCGCTCTATAGTGATTGTCGGTGAAGAAGATGAGAGGGCCAAAAAAGAAATAGAGTAGAAGGCTAGAATATTGTCAGGAGGGATTCCATGTCAGACGTTGCATTATCCTTCATCATCTTTGTATGAGCTAGACAACTGTTAGTTCCTCTTCATTCACCAAACGCTATGTGTTTGAAATAGGACAACCAGAAGACCAAATCCAATAACCACATAACCGCTTCTCCACTGATCTAATGTCGCGTATTTTGGAATATTCATAGTTGATGTCCTCATCTCCCGGGAGAAACAATCTCATTATTGTGGTGGTTATTATGCTCCTTCCTTATCCACGTGCGCCCTACGCATTTTCAGTGGTCTAATGTAGGTTTGATAACGAGGAAATGAGGTCGATGTTGAGTGTCCTTGAAAATAGATGAAGTCAACGAATGAGGCCGAGAGAGGGGGATGCCGGGTTTTGATATCAAGTCCTATACTGAGTCAGTGGCCGAGATCAAGTTCGGGATGGTGTCGATGTCTGAGGCCGAGTTTGAGATGGCGTCGGCATTTGAGGTTGAGTTCAGGATTTGTCAGCGATTGAGGCTGAGGCTGAGGCGGGGAAGATGTCGGCAACTAAGGCCGAGCCAGGTGCGAAGCCGGGATCTAATACTAAGGCGTGAAGGATGTCGGCGACTAGAGTCGAGGGATGATGTTGGGATCTAAGGTCAAGGCATGGAGGATGTTGGCGAATGGAGGTGTGAGAGGATGTTGGGATATGAGAGTGAGAAATGGATGATGTTCGGATCTGAGACCGAGATAGGGCCATGTTGGAGACTAAGACTGAGGCCTAGATGATGTCAAGATACGAAGCTGAGACATGGATAATGTTGGTGACTGAGCTCGAGGCATGGGGGATGTCGGGATTTGAGGTTGAGAAATGGATGATATATGTTGAGGCAAAAAGGATGTCAGGTTCCGATGCTAAAATAGGAATGATGTCGACTATAGAATTTACTAAAATTTCTCTGGATTTTTTAGTGAAATGTGTTTGCTTTGTGGGAAAGGATAAAGGAAAACCTATTTTAGCTAGAATACTTATTTAATGTGAGAGTTGATTGAAGAATAAACCTAAGTTTATTTAATTAAAGCCTAGGTTTTAATTAAATCTCCCTATCAGCGTATCTTCCCCCACCCCAAGTGCAAGCAACTTCCGCCGCCTGAACACCGGTGCCGCCCAACTGCCGCGGTTGCTCCTTCGTCGACGCGAGTAAGCTCACACCGTCAACGCTGCCTTCCTCCTTCAGTCCTTCTCCCACCGCAAGCACAAGGTCGTCGTCTGTTTCCCTCACGGTCGCTCCGGAACAACCCTCCCAGCGTAGGCGCGCGTGACATCTGCGAGCATTGTGTCTAGCCGGTGTTCGTCACCACCCCTGTCCTTCCCCACCAATGACGGTCGGGCACGGTCGTGTACCAACCACAGTCGCTCATGACCCAGGTCATCTTTTTTTCCATCTACACCACTGCTATAGGTCTCTTGTCGTCGGCCGCCTGTCGCTTACCTTTGGCTTCCTTCCTCTTGTTTTTGAGAAGCCACCGCGAGTAGGAGATTTGGTTCTGATTAATTAGTTAATATTGATTAATTAATTCGTAGTTGAATTAAATTAATAGACTAATGGATAGTTATTGGACTTAGTTGATATAGTATGGTGGTTGAATGTAGAAATTAGTTGATTAATTTAATTAAAGTAAGATTTAATGAGTTAATTGACTAATTGGTGATGATAGATTGATTCATATGTATAAAAATTATCACCAATTTACCAAAGGCTCATCTAGATTTCTAAATTAATCAAAAGGAACCCGCTAGTTTGGTATTTACCAAAGAGCACACCTTTTCAAGCACATTTCCCAATTTATCCTCTGACAACTAACTCTTTTTCTTTTTTCCATCATTTTCTCTCTCTTATTTTTTCTCTCTTGTCTTCTCTTCTCTTTCCTCTCTCTTTTTTGCATACATAAGTACATAAAGTTTGTCTGATATGCAAATCATATCAGATCCACGACATTTAGGATTTAATTAATTTTTTGATAACATTTTAATATATTTAGAGAAACCAAAATAAACAATAGATAGTATATTTCAACTCTTTGTAATATCAGAAATCCACAGAAACTTAAATGAGTGCAATCAGAGCCTTCTAAACTCATAAGTGGGTTTCGGTCCAAACTCACTGATGGATCTAAAGAGCTCCAATTGCATCCATTTCAGTTCCTATAGATTTTTGAGGTCGCAAGCAGTTTAAATATGATATCTATTGTTTATTTTGACTTCTTGGAGGTGTTAAAATATATTAAGGAAGAATCATCAAAAACTTCCATGTTAAGCCTGATATGAATCAAATTAGGCTCAATGTAGGCCTGATATGGGACTATAGGTTCATGTATGGGATTTTTATCGATTCATCTTTATTACTTTTTTACAACTCCCAAGAAGCAGAAATAAATAATGAATAACATATTTGAACTCATTGTAACCATAAAAATCCACAGGACAGGAACTGAAATGAGCACAATCGGAGTTCTATAAGTCCATTAGTGGGTTTTGATCGAAACCCACTTATAAATCAGAGAACTTCGATTGCATTTATTTCGGTTCCTATAGATTTTTGAGATTGCAAGGAATTCAAATATGATATCCATTGTATATTTTAACTTCTCGGGAGCTGTAAAAATATAATAAAAATGAATCAGTAAAAATCTCCGTGCATGGATTGATATGATCTCATATCATGTCCATGTTGGGCTTTATATGATTCCTATCAGGCCCAACATGGATGTTTTTGTTGATTCATCCTTAATACATTTTAACACCTCCGAGAAGCTAAAATAAATAATAGATAGAATATTTAAATTCTTTGTAATCTCATAAATCCACAGAAACTAAAATGCATGCAATCTGATGTCTCTAGGTCCATCAGTTTTGATAGAAATTCACCGATAGATCTAGAGAGCTCCAATTGCACCCATTTTAGTTCCTGTATATTTTTGATATTGCAAGAAGTTTAAATATGCTATCTATTATTTTTTTTAGCTTGAGCACTCGAATGCTTAAGTCAGAAAATGTTCTTGATACAAAAGATGCAGTATGCAGAAAGAAGATGAACAATACTTTCAGCAATCAAAAGTGCAAGATTGCCAAAAGACCTCTCTATGTATATGTGTGTATCTTTTTATACTACCTTTTGGGACCTCTATTGTATCATGGAGGTAGGGAATATTCCCATCAGAGTGTGTCGGGTGCAGAGGTGACAACGAAGGTACTTCATGAGCCCCTGGAAGCTTCTTAATGCCAAGATGGCAAAATATTCTTTGACAAATAGTTTTTCTAACAAGCCGTTATATGATTCTCTGACAATGTTGTCTCCTGAGAAGCTATCTTAGGGGACCCGACTTGCCCCTCAATCAACCATCCTATCGAGCACTCCTTTGCTTTGACCACCTCGTCATCTAAGACCTTGACCGCCATGTCTCCTAAGACTTTAACTGCCACGTTATCTTGACATCCATCCAATACCATTTCAGGCCTACCCCTAACACAATGTATCATCATGCATGATATCTTTTTATTTCTCTTTGTGTGATTGTATAATGAATTTGGATCCTGGTGAATATTTACTTTAAATAAGTATGTAATATTTACAACCTATCTTAGGAATTTAATTTCTTTTTGAGTTAGTACTAAATTTCTGTATTCCTCTGGAAAATCTACGTTTGAGGTTTCTTTGCTTCTAGACATGTTTTGGCTTTGGTTATTTGATGGTTTATACTATGGAGTCATAACCTCACTTCTATTCACTGGCTGAAAGAAAACTTACAATGCATCAAGAATAACCCAATAGATACATTAGGATCTTATTATCATCAATTTCAAGGTAAGATTGAAATCAAGAATTGGCTAAGACGAAACTTACCTGAATCCATCGCAATGCTTGGTTCTTACTTGTCACTAGGTATCCTGTGAATGTAGCGGAAGTCTTCCACAGGTTCAGGCCAGCAACCTAGCATCTCTTCTCAATGGGGAAGAAGAAGCAAGAAGCGGAAGAGGGATTGGTTCAACATGCCCTAATTGAACCAAAACTCATCCCTTATATACTTGGCCCACCTATGAGGACTATTTACCAAAAGGCCCATCACTCATTAACAGCCCATCAATGTTAATGAAATGGGTTATTGGATCTACACATTAAATCCACATCTATTAAATCCAAACGCTCTTTAAATGCAATGATGCATTAGATCACTTAATTGGGTTTAGGTACTTTAATAACAATTAGTTGTATGTGTGTGAGTTAATTAAGTGTAAGCCCACCAAATAGAGATTAAGTCCACCCATGTGAACTCAATTGGATTGGATCCACTCATGCAGACTGAATCCTACATAGCTAATTTAGAGAGTCTGGTTAAAGGATTACCCATGTCACTAGGGCTTCCTGGTCATACTTTCTCTAAATTAGCACAAACTTTTCCTATCATTGAATGTCGATGAATTAGAATATCCTACTTGTATCATTCGAATGCTAGCATGAAGAATAGCTAACTTAGAGAGTCTGGTTAAAGGATTACACATGTCACTAGGGCTCCCCGGTCATACGTTCTCTAAATTAACATAAACTCTTCCTATCATTGAATAAGTAGAATTCATTAAATACATAAATCAACCATGCATAGAATTGTCCTCTTAAGAGGTTGAACTCTAAATTAGAGGAGAGATACCCTCTGTCACAAGGTCTTGTCACTTCAATCTAGAGAATCCCCATCCATAGAAATAGATAATCTATACACTTATTCAATCAAATGAAACAATCAAGCACACAACCATCTCTTAAGCATTTCATCGAATAAGAACAAAGCATAAGCATGTCATTGGACTAGGAAATGAATAT
>JBBPFQ011112339.1:0-10000 GCA_037974815.1 Kaempferia elegans | reverse complement strand
ATATATATCAACAGCTTAGGCTCTCCTTACCTGGGCCGGGGCGGTCCATTCTGAATCCGGATCCAGCCTTTTCGAAAATTAAAGACCATAAAAGGTATATCGAGTGAATGTAGCCCGGCCCAATATTAGCGATGAAGTTTCTGTTCCTTCGTTCCTGTTGCTTGGACGTGTATCCTTGAGTCAAACAGACTTTCTTCTTCGGTTTATTCCCTCTGTTTTTATTTCTTTCCCAGCAAATGCAGCAGGCACTGTATATATGGTTGTCCAACCAAGCACTGTAACAAATTAATGTGGAGGAGACTGTGGCTGTCTCTAGCTCCCACAATTTTACGCCGAGGACCAGCTGAATGGTTTGCAAGTTTTGGGGATTAATGCGAAGCTGGAGAGTCCTTTGATATGTTGCAGGAAGTTACAAGGGCACACAATCTGTGGTCTTGGTGATGCTGCAACATGGCCGGTGCAGGTAGGGGCTTACAAGGCATTTTAGGCCGACAGAGTTGGAGAGGAGGAGAATCAGAGAGAGAGAGAGAGAGAGAGAGAGAGAGAGAGAGCACAGAAATAGAAATAGCTCTTGGAGACAGACAGCAGCTGCTTACTGCTCAGAGATGTGGAATTCATTACACAGCTTTAAGTACATGCATGTTGGTAAATGCTATCATTTTATAGATTTCTTGGTAAAAGAAAGGTAGAAAATAGTATTTACTCCTCAAATAACAGTGTTAGGTTGAGTGAGATTCAATGAGGCTGTTCCTAGTAGCTGATACTGCTCAAAGATGAAGAAGAAAGAAGAGGTTCAATTATTGAGTCATCTCTGACCACCATTTATTGTAGGCAGCAGATCAGCCAACTCGACCCACCCCATTTGCATGATCAGATTATTTGCCTGCCCTACCAGAGACAAGTCACAGGTTGCTCTTAACTATTTGTTTTGTGTTGTTTCTTTTCTTTTCTTTTGGATAACAGAAGATGAGCAGCCGCAGTCTGCCGTTCCTCAATTATTGGCATCTCTCCCCAAAGTCCATTGCAAAGGGCAGACTGATACCGACTCAACTCTCTCTTTCTATCTTTCTTTCTTTTATTAGATTTGTGCATTATCTCAAACTATATAAGGATGTACGAACAGGTTTGATTGGAATTGTGTTCCATCAATCTTTTCAGGATAGTTCCAATTGGTACAGCTGAACCTAGTCATGCAGATCTAACTCAACAATCCTCAAGATTAATCAATCAATGATAAATGTCTCCAAGGGCAGTGCAACTACTGTTCAAAACAGTGTCAATGAAATGAAAGTTCCATATATACGGATGTGGGTGCAACAGTAAAAGGATGAATATTTTAAAAATTAATTTTTGGATGCATATAAGTTAATGATTTAGATATTATTTGATAGATCAAATTTCATAATTAGATGGATGAAACTCAAGAGTAGATTGATAAGAATGTTAAGGTCATGTTAAATAATCAATAATAAGGTTATCATCGATGCTATTAATAATTGTCATCTCAATGGTAGTAAAAAGGTAGAATATATCATCAAGCAGTTTCACGTGATCGAACTTATAATTATTTGTGAAGAGATAAATTTCAAAAGTTATAGTTGACCAATTGGTGATTAGCAATGGCATAGGCAAGCAGCAGTCATGAGGCAAAAGGTGATGCCTTTAAACTCACTCTGCTGCTGCTGCCGCCGACGACTTGATAGCAAAAGGAGCAGAAAAGTGGAAGAGGAAAATAAGGTTTAGGCATTCAATTGAAGCCTCTTTCTTGTTCCGTGAGTGGTAGGTTCATAGGCAAACTCACAAGCTCTTCTTCTTCTTCTTATTATTATTATTATTATTTTTTATTTCTTTCTTTCTTCTTTAATCTGACCAAGCAACATCTTGTTCTGACCTTGACAAAGATATATATAATCACATCTTGTGATATATTTATTGTTCATCCCTTAATATTTGTTCAAGGATGTCTTTTTCTCATCAGTTTTTATTTGCTCTTATATGACATCTCTTTATTAGTGTTTGACTTTCTGCTCTATTCTATATGATTTGGGGACTTAGTTTTCTGTAAGGAAACCTTTTTTAAATCTCTGGAAACGTACTGAAAAAGGATTGGATGTAAACAAGTATTATGATTTCCAGAAGAACATTGGAGTTGGAGTTGAAGGGAACAAAGAAATTTGCAAGAGTAAGAGATTGTTATTGCTTTATCTCAATAATTTTCTTTTCTACATCATTCTGTTGGGATTTTGTGAGAAGATGATTGTTTCAGTAGTGAAGAGCTTTTTTTTTTATATGTTTTTATCCAGATTTCCACATCTAAAACATGGGAATCCCTTTAATCCATCGAAAGGATCAATTATTCATACTTGTTAGGTGATAATGATCAGGTTGAGTATCTATTTATACTTGCTCTACTTTTGTTTTCTATTTGTTTGTTTTTTTTTCAGTTGAACTTGTGTGAATATGAAGGCTACCATTGTGTCTCAATAGCCCAGAAGCCCTCTGTTCCACAAGGATTTTCACTTGATCGAAATCGAACAAACAGAACTCACTAAGAAAATGGACAACATGCCAAATCTTTATGTAAGGGAGCTTGAAAACTCCCGGTACTCTGAAACATCGGCACTCGCCGACCTGATCTACGATGCCTATGCTTCTTCTGGTGCAAATTCAGATGGATTTGCGGCCGGAAACATCAAACCGCATGTTAACACCATCGAGATTCCTATACCACACGGCTCTACTATGATGAATACTAATATGGTCTCTTTTGATGTTAGTGAGCATGAGCATAACCCTTTTAAGGATGGAAAAGGTCGAGAATTGTTTGTGCAAACAGATGGTGAGGAGGATTTTCTCCATCGTAATGCGCCCGAGATGAGTGTTGGGAGACAATTAGACATGATACTTGGGCAGAACTTGTCCTTGCAGCAATCAGATGTTTCAACCATATCGAGTAAAGGATTGTCACTTAGCCTTGGCACGCAAATTCCATTGCTTCCTCTCCTTCATCACTATGACCCTACTTGTTCAAGTAGCTCTTGCTTAGAGCCTCATCGAAGAACTTCGGGAAGGGATGAAAACTATCAAAATGAAAGTTTAAATGCTACTAGCTCCAAGAACAATCTTCCGAATCTCGCTTGTGTAATAGCAACTTCTAAGTATCTGAATGTTGTACAAGAATTGCTCGAAGAAGTCGTTAGTGCCCAGAGGACTATGAAGCCAAAATCAGAGAAGAGTCAAAGCCTTCAAACTCGAACAATTGGGAGTAAGGAATTCAATGGTGGATCAAAAGAGAAAGGAATGTCGTCGGATCCTTCAGATTCGGCCGTCGATTCATCTACTGAACTCTCACCCTCCGAGAGGCAGGATCTTCAGAACAAAGTGACCAGGTTATTATCAATATTGAATGAGGTGTGTATCCTATTTGAAAATTGTACACTAGTGTTGATTTTGGCAACTAAGAAATGGATGTTTAAGCTAAATTGTGTGATAAATTAAGATTGACATAAGATGCCATTATTTGGAGCTTATCTAATATTCTTTGGCTATAGGTCGATACGCGATATAAACAGTATTTCAACCAGATGCAGACGGTCGTGTCATCCTTCGATGTCGTAGCTGGTCCTGGTGCTGCAAAACCTTACACAACAGTTGCCCTTCAGACTATTTCTACTCATTTTCGATGCTTGAGGGATGCAATCAGTAGTCAGATTCAAATCACTAAGAGGAGTCTCGGGGAGCAAGACAATTCAGGCGGCAAGAGCAGCGGAATATCTCGCCTTCGGTATATCGATCAGCAAGTAAGGCAACAGAAGGCCTTGCAGCAGTTTGGTTTGATGCAACAGCATCCTTGGAGGCCACAGAGAGGGTTGCCTGATTCTTCAGTTTTGATACTTCGCGCTTGGCTTTTCGAGCATTTCCTTCACCCGTAAATCGCAGCTACTTATTATGTTCATGTATTATCGTGTATTCGCCATCTTAGCTTGGTTTTAATTTTTAAATTTCGTTTACATGATTTCTTTCAGTTACCCCAGCAACACCGAAAAGCTAATGCTCGCGCAACAAACAGGCTTGTCAAGGGGTCAGGTATGCTTATTTTGGGATCCAAACTACTGTTTCATCGAATTTGCGGCATGCCTATTCAGTGACCTCAGTATAAGATTATCTCGATAGATTTCCAATTGGTTCATAAATGCGCGCGTCCGCCTTTGGAAGCCAATGGTCGAGGACATGTACAAGGAGGAGATCGGTGACACCGAGATCAACTCAAACTCTTCCTCAGAAAACCTGCACAAAGGTCAGGATGATGTTCAATCCTCAGAAAACAAACACCAAGATTTACAAAACAACGGTTTAACTCACCCATCGATTTCCAATATGAACTCGACAAAGGCCGGTCCAGCTTATCAAACTGAGGCTGCTGCGGAAAACAATTGTATGAACCTCAAGACCGCGATAATGAGAGATGACTCTAGCTTTTTACGAGATGCTCTTCTCCACAATGACGATGCGAGCGACAGGTTTGTGGCTTACCAGATGGATGAATTGAGTAGCTACGACACTGGCAACCAGGTGTCTTTGACACTGGGACTACAGAACTGCGACAACCATCCAAGTTTCGTCGGAGTGCAAGGCCAGGATATTTGCAATGTAGCTGTTTCAATCGTCAGCGATGCTAGCGCAACGCAATACGATTACCCGAGCATCAGAGATCGGCAACAGCAATTTAGTTCCCCACATCTGCTTCATGATTTTGGGGGTTGCAAAGTTCGATATACATGAACTGAGTGTAAACTGATGATAAACTCCAAGTTGGACGTTATTTCTAATTGCATAGGAGATAGAATCATAGCATGATATGATACAATGTAAAAAGGAGATATGAAGTGTATATTTGTGATTGAGGTGTATATTTGTGATTCAAGTATGATAAGTTCTTGGTGATAATGAACAGAAATCACTTTCAGCCACCAAATAAGCTCTACCATTTGAGATAACATTAAATTCACAGGCGAAAACCCTGACCCTGCCTTACAGGAAAACAAAAAAAGCATAAGGATACACGAGGAACAGAAAAAGAAAACATACAGGAATTGCATGAGACTATAGAATTATATGCGATTTGGCGTATACAACATCAACTGTTGTTTCATCTCTTCCTCTTACTGCCTTTACCTTTACTGCCTTTGCCTTTTCCCAGTTGTCCAGACTTGAAAGCATGTTCCTGTTCTTGGAGGAATGCCATGCTCTTTCGGTATTTCTCTGCTCTTTCTTCTTCCTGCATTAACCTTGCAGACTCCTTCAGTCCAGACATAAATTGACTATCTTTACGCAATTCCCGAATGGCTCCTTTCTTTTCGCTCTTTAGAAGTTTTTTCAACTTCTTCATCTCAACCCTCTCTCGATCGGGATCATAATCTCGACCTTTCACGAAGCTACAAAAAGATTTTCACAAAAATATTAAGCATCGGCATTTAATAAGGATAATGCTGGTGCAATTTTAATCCATAAATCATTTAATAACATTGAAGGAACGAATCAGAAATATCACTAGGGGCATTGATAATAAGGGTTCGTTCATCTGATGAAATATCAAAAACCCTTGCTCGTAATTAAAGCAATCATTGAGCCAAAAATGCAAGTATTTAGAAAATTATGTTAAGGCCCTTCCACAAAATCATATCGTATCAAAATAAAAGAAAGTATGTGTTTCAAATAAGATACATACTTCTCTTCGAATTTTGGATTCAGTAACTTCATTGGAACTGGCTTTTGTTTGCGCATTTGAAGTGGCTGCCTAGATAGATGGTGATCATCTGTTTTTTTCTTGATCAAATCAAAAACATCTTGCATTTTGTCTAGCAATGACCTAGGCAGATTAGAATTTTGCATTGTTTGCTGGAGCAAATCATAAACTGGCAAGAATATCTCAGGGAAAGAGCTCAATCTTTCATAAATAATGACAAATCCTTTCAAAGTTTCCAAAACCGATAATAGCAAGCTTGCCCTGTCAAAGAGAGAAAACCAAAATGAAGAACAGGGCATGAAAAAGATTTACGCTTTAAGAGGCAAAGAACTATAAGCTTGCCTAAATTCATCAGAGGCAAAGAACGGCGAGTCCTCTTGCATTTCCATCACACCATAAAAATCTAGAGGATGCACAACACATGATGGATCACCTATGTGAATCCAGGGTTCTAAAATCCTAGTCTCCATAAGATGGTTAACCTGACAAAAAGGGGGAAGAAAGCACAACAGCTTAAGCAAGCTGAATACAAAAATAAAGATTAATCATCCAACACATGATTTCAGAAGTTAAACCTGAGGAAATTGTTGGATTTTAGGTTTTATCTCTAATGAAGATGCCAAAAGTGTTTGCAAAAATATCAGAGCCTCAGGACAAAATTTCCCAGATTGTTTGCTCACCTACACACAAAAGAAGCTTTGTAATAACTTCACCAAATACTTGACATGAAAAGAAAATGATACAACGGGCACTTACCGAGAGTACCATTGAACATAAGAAAGAACCAACTGTTGCATCTCGAGATGACTTTATTGGACAACGCATCAGATACTCACACACAAGGAGAAGTGTGGGAGTCATAACAACATGACGAAAATCAGAGCATGGAAATACTAGTGACCATAACCTCAACAGGAGCAAAGTCTTCAAAGTTGGCCAGCAGCTCTTATCTACAAGTTAAGGAAAATTATAAACAAGACAAACATTTATCACAAATTCAATG
The DNA here is from genome assembly GCA_037974815.1 of Kaempferia elegans. Classification (NCBI taxonomy): domain Eukaryota; kingdom Viridiplantae; phylum Streptophyta; class Magnoliopsida; order Zingiberales; family Zingiberaceae; genus Kaempferia; species Kaempferia elegans. The sequence continues at coordinate 3,251 of JBBPFQ011112339.1, read as the reverse complement.
TACCTAACAAGAACTCAAGGGAGTATCATTTTCAAAACCTGGATTTCGAATATCCTCCAAAAAACAGGTTCTTATTTGTATAAGCCTCTGCCTAGCACAAATAGCAGCAAAATATGGAGTTTCTGCACTCATTTCCACCAATGGTTTAACAAGCAAATTTGTAGTTTTAATGTTTATTGGATGCTGAGTAGCTAAGACAGCAAAATACTGCAACAGTATACCATAAAAGATCTGCAAGACAAACAACCAAATGCAAGTTAATTGTATTCATTCTATATAAGAAAAAAGCTTAAAATAAAAAGAAAAAAAAAAACAGAATAGCTACAAATACTAAATAGGGAAAAGAAAGGACAATAATATGAGTAAACACACCTGCATTTTCTTCCGATTTTCTGCTGCAAGTCTTATTGAATTGTATGCTCGAATACGATTAATGATTTCAAGAAGTTCATCATCTGAACGGTTATCCAGCAACGAACATAACTCTGTCAAGGTTTTTGGAGCTTCTATTACATAAGGAATCTCCTTTCCTCCATCTGTAGCCAATTTTGGAGAAGCATTTGATCTTTGAGCAGACTTGGCATTAACTTCACACAAATCCATGTTTTGCTTCTCACAGTTACTTGCTCCTTGGCTGTCATGGTTCTCCGCTTCCTCATCATTCATATCTTGTTCATCATCATCACTTTGTTCCCAGTCTCTAACCATAGATATCTTCCCACACTCATCACCACTTGTGTCTCCACCATCAGTGGTATAGCCATCAGCATCTTCATCTTCTTCATCTTCATCACCTTCTGAATCCTGAGAAGAAGAACCAGTTTCATCCAGATTGTCTGTGTCATTTTGTTCATATATGTTGTCAACCCAACCCTTTTTGTCCATTAGATCCATGCCACTGGAAAAGGAATCTCCAAGATCATCACCAGATGTAGGTCTGGAAGTCTGAGCAAGGGATTTTTGGATTTCTTCATCATCACTAGCATCTACATCTGAGGAATCATCAGTAGCATGCATCCTTTCACAACGTTGTTTCTAAAATTTAGAAGCCATAAAAAAAGGGTTAGAAGAAGCACAGCAAATTAAATATGCCTTTGTCCATAATAACAATCTACAAAGAATAAAAGACAGTCGAATTGTTAAAAATCAGCTACAAAAAATAAAACCCAAGTTTACCTCAAGTTCTTCAAGCCGCTCTTTTTCTTCTTGAGCTATTTCTTCTGGGGTTTTTGTCCTATCCGATGCATGAGCTCTCCTATCTGAACCAAGTTCTTTGACAAGTTTGTCATATTCATCCGGCTGTTGAAAAGAGTAAAACTGAGATAACACCAGCAAAGTAAAATACAGAAAATCAAATTCTTTGACAATGAAGGGATGTTTACATGCATAAAACGATTAAGAAGCTATATTTTATGACTTAAGAAAACACAGAAACTTTTACAAATAATCCAGAGAACCAATGCTCATGCACCATTCAAAGATGAATCAAGTACAGGTTTTAGAGAAAAGATCATACATAACTGCTATAATAATGCTGTTTGAAACAGATGGATCGTTTTGTACTTTCTAGTGTTTATTAAACAAGATGTTGACACAGAGAAATCAAGAATTTCAGCAAACATAAAATTAAAAAATTCTTGGTAAAACGAAGCAAAGACAATATGGGGAAAATAGCTACATGCTGACATACTTTCTCATTGGACTCCTTGACTGGCAAACCAAATGATCCTTCTTTGTGCTCCCTTTTAATATCTTTGTTCAATAGAGCATCTAATGACTTCATCTTACTTGGATGAGATAAAGACTGAAGCGCCTTTGTTTGGGCGATCACACTAAAGTCTTCATCTAACTTTGCCAATAGACTTGCATCTTCTTCCTTCTCAACTGCTTTTTGAGCCTACACAGGGAACAAAGATTGAAAACCCATCTTTCAATAAAAATTTCTTATATTCAAAAGTGAACCAAATGTTGGCTAAATATATAACACCATATAATACTGAAACGAAAAAATAATTTCGCATCTTCAAAATATCAAAAAGGTACAAAGTGAGGTACTGCCACATATAATCATATGAGAGCAATACAGATCACATTACATACAGTGTAACTGATATGAATACACATGCATTAAGACTTGAAAACAAGATGTTCCTTGATAAATTAAGAGGCTTTTTACTTTTGTAGTCATGCTTTTACTTAGTGTTACAATTTACAACTACATTAAAGATAACATCATGGAGAGTAAATAAGGTAAAGGACAGTAATGTGTATCAAGCTGCTTACGAGACAATTTGGAGACGCTAATGTAAATTACCTCTGCATGACATAAGCCTAGGCCCCTTACATTATGAAAAAGAAAAAGTTATTACAGCCTCATTCTCAAGACAATTATAATCAATTTTAGTATTTACATCATTCAATTTACTTAGGTTTCAAGTAAAGAAACCAGAGTATTAATCCAAGATATGGCTGGCAAGACTGTACACATACTATAACTTTCAGCTGACAATTGAAATATGTTTGAAGAAATATTTTCAGTCGGCATGCAAACATCTTTCTAAATTCTATACATACATAGACACACGCATAAATAAATATATATATTTTTCCAAAAAAGATAACAATAAAAAAGGCCAAAGAGAACAACTATGGTGTCAACTTAAGGGCTACTAGACATAGTTATTTATAAACTTAGCATAAGTATAGAAAACTGACAGATATATTTTTCTATAATTATGCACATACCTTGTAAAATTTGCTTTTTGAAATTATGTCTGCCATCACTTGCTTCTTTGACTTGTGAGCCTCCTGAGTCGAAAAAAAAAAGCATAGTGTGGCAGTGAGCAAATAAGGTGCAATTAAAGAGAGAAGCTTGCTAAGAATACAACCAGAAAACATAAATCAAAAACACAGTAGATTGCTCCAAACATGATGCATTCATTTAAGAAGAAGAAAAAAAAAAGATAAAGAACTACCAGATCACACAATTGGATTAAAGAAGACTAATAAATAGAAATAGCAGAACTTCACTATAAACTACATTTTGAACATGTTCTTGTTAGTAAAACAAATAACAAACAGGTCAGGAAGAGGCATGGATAACTGTAATAATAGATGAACCATACTTACGTAACAAAACTAGTTACACTACTATACAAAATTCCACCATAAATATCAAAAGTTGATTTCATATTTAAGCAATGAGATGGATTTTACCTCATCCTCTCCACCAGGCAAACCCAATTATGAAG
>JBBPFQ011112228.1:0-10000 GCA_037974815.1 Kaempferia elegans | reverse complement strand
CCAATGCTACTATAACCATTCCGATCATTAGTTTTCATGGTTTTGCTAGATTGCACAATTCATTGTGTCTGTTGATTGATGAAGAAGAAGCATGCCAAATTACACCAAGCTCTTGTTTGCTGTATGACTGGGTTGATTTGTATTGTATTAATTAATGCAAAACCTACTTGTTCTAAAAAAAACTAGTTAATAGTTCAACAACCTATCACAAAAGAGTAGAAGTCCATTTATTTTGTATTCTAAATACATTTTTCCACCAAAAGTATATTTATCTCGTAGATAATTCCCAATGTAACCTTCCAATTTAAATATCAACTTTCTAGATAAAGTCAATACCTATACTCGAAGAATAGCTTCCTTCCATCAATTACAAGACCACTATTTCCCATGCCATCCATCATCTTATGAGCAGCATCCTGTACATAAGTTTGTTAGGAAAATACATAGCCATAGAAAGATAAAGAAAGATGTTTGGAAGATAGCTACCACATCAGGGAAGTCAATAAAAGCAAAACCACGAGAGGATCCAGAATTTCTCTCTTTAATAACTCGTACATGTCGGAGTGGTCCCCATTCAGCCTGACAGAGATTATAACTACTAAATTGATTGCTCACAAACAACAAAGAAACCATTTGTGAATGTATTTCATACAAGAATTTGATATAAATCTTCTTCAGTTGTTTTTTGTGATAAACCCTTCACAACAACTGTAGCAGATGGAGCCTGTAATAAAAGAGAGAATTAAGTTTGTTAACTATGGCATACAAATCAAACGATACAGTATATGTAACTTAGAGCATACCACAGAAGAGTCATTATATCGTTTTTCATCATGATCATAATCCCATCGTCTATCATTTCTCTCATACCACCCATCATCATAACTATCTTCTCTATGGCTTCTACGACTTTTACTTCGAGGAGATCTTGATCTAGACCGATCATCACAACCTCGAGAACGTGAGCGTTCACGTTGTCTGTATGGACTTTGATCTTTTTCTCTGCCTAAACCTCTCTTTCCATGATCACGATCATGAGATCCATGTCTTCGCCAACTGCCTTCCCTCTTGCTTCTTTCATGGTCAGAATCATAGTTATACCGATCATGATCAAAACCTCTATCTCGAGAACCTTCCCTACTTCGATGGGATGAATGATGCCGTATTTCATAGTCATTGCAGACTTCTTCTCGGTCTCTATCCCCAAACCTACCATCTCTATCATATCCATAATCATGATAACTATCTGCATCACTGTATCTATCCATGCTCTGGTACCTATCATGAAATTTATCAACATCATGAAAAGAATCAGCTTCACGATAACTTGCTGGTTCACCAAAACTATCCATCTCGTGATATGGCTCAACATTCTTGCTTGAATCCCTGACGAGTGCATATTCTTCATCAAAATTTCTTCTAGGATGAGACCAGACACCACGACCACGTGGCGGCGGATAAATATCCCTCTCATGAATGTCATTATGGAAAGTGTTCCTTGGATAACCAGAATCCCTCGGAAATCCATCTGCTAAGAACCGCCTACCACCATAGGATCCACTGAACCTGCAATAGTAAGTTAAACAATGGAGAGAAACAGAATCATATAATGAACACAGTTAACCAGAGACCTAAAATAAATAGAAAGACCAAATGATTAATGTTACATCATATGGAAGCTTGATTTCAAATGCTTAAGTTCTGAGTCCCCACATCCAGGAGGAAGAAATAAATCATTTAGAAACAAATATAAGATTATGGGGGCAAAACAAGATCTAGAACTCATGACAGTCCCCACAAAGTTCCATTAATTATTTAGTGCTCACCTAAACTCCTGCTCGTGGGGAGGGCCATACCCCTCTGAGGCCTGTAGATTCAACAGAATAAGCAAGTTAGCATCAAATATTTATGGAAGGGGTAGGGAAATCCACTCCATATAAAAACTGTCCCACAGCTTTCTTCAACAGTTCTTTTACAACGACATGCCATTGAACATGGAGCACAAGTCATGTGCATAATCTGCTATACCATCCCGGTTATAGGTAACAAAAGAGGAAACTGCAATTACGCTGTTAGCATCCCATCCTTGTTCACGACCATAATGCCCAGGATCCATGGCAGTTTGCACCAGTATTCCCTGCAAGGTTCTTGTTGATCTCACACTTTTTTGACTTTTGAATGAAGGTTGTTTGGATATCTACCCTGTAATTCATGCACAGAGATATGTTATGCCAGTATCAATGAAAAAACTACCCACATATCCAAACCTTTTGCATTGAATCAACAAACTAATAAACACCCATCCTCGGACTGCAAATGACAACCTTGTAATCGCCCCAAGTTTCAGAAAAATAATCACATATGTTTAGTAGTAACCATTTTAGAGAAAGATTGATGCCCTCAAAGAAAACATCAAATTTAATAGCTTAGATCAATTGCATGGAACCCGAACAAAGAGATGCTTTTAGTAATTCTGCAAACTTTATCCTTGTACATGGTTATCAATCCACTTTGGAATTATGGTACAAATCGAGAAAATCTTTAGCATCTCTGTTTACACGGACTCGGCATACACAGCTTCCGCTTGGGGTGGGTGCGGACATGAAGAACGAGTCCGATCTGCGAGCGCAAGGGGAAAAGAAGAGCAGAGGTAGGTTACCTAAGCGGAGTTCGACGGCGTCGTGCGCGAGAGAAGAGATCTCAACGGCGTCCGTGCGGGGAGGGAGGGAGCAGTTCAATGGCGTAGCAGAGTCCGTGAATGGAGGAAGGGGCGATCGAAGTTCGTCGGCGTCACTCGGGGAAGCGGGAACTTGCTCGTGCAGCAGGAGGTGGGAAGGAAGCGCACAGGCGAATAGGCGATCTCACGAAGGGAGGCAGGCGGAAGGGAGATTGCAACCGGGTCTGGGGAGGTATTAGGGTTCGAATATGTGATTTAATTTTGAGAATTATATATATTTTGCATTACCATACTTTCAAAATTGTCAATTCATCCCTTTCCTTTGCACATCAGATCCTGGCCCATAATTTTATGGAAGGATGGTCCATACTCAAATTATAATCTAATGAAATTATAATTTAATTGTAATTATTTATGGTCTTTCGATAAATTTACTCGCCCATCTAGATTATAGTTTGAATCGAGACAGACGATCGAGAGCTGACTAAAGGCCACGCGAGGTAGGAGGGTGGACGGATTGCCGGTCGTCGAGGGGGGCGGCCTCCAGCCGTCCATCCCGATTCAAATTATAACTTAGATGGGTGGATAAATCTGTCAATAGATCATAAATAATTATTATCTATTCGAGACCTCAATACTATCACAATTTGAGTATGGACCATCCTCTAATCTAGATGATTTGGTTTCTTTCCTTTGACCCTCTAGTTATGGTGATAATTTGAATTAGCAAATCGTAAACTGATTATGTCGGTCCCACTCGTATATTATAACGTGAGAATAGAATTTAATTCCCAAGGAAAAATAGGGAGAAATAAAATGTCTTCCACTTAAAAAATCACTCAATTATCATAATTTACTCTCTTCATCTCACTACGAGGAGAAGAGATCCTCCAATTCATAAATTGTGGACTACACTCTTGGTCTCTTATGATCCTTACTATTGGATCAAATTAGAACGGACTAGTATATGAATCTCCGATCTAATCCAATTGTAGAGATCAAAAGGGACGAAGAGTAGTCCATAAATTATGAATCGACGATGAGCGACACTCGAAATAAACGAGTCACCTTTTATCGTATAAATTAATTATGTCTCATTTAGTATCAATTCAAACATAATTATTTAATAAAACATTTTAAATTTTTAATTCACATGTGGCCCTGCAACCAACATTCCATGTTGTCTTTTAGAAAATTAGTCCCGAGATTATGGTGCAATGGTAAAAGTGATCAGTTGTCTCTTAGGTGTCCACGGTTAGATTCCCAGCTACGATGCATTTACAGATATTTTTCCTCAAAATGGAACTCGTAATTAAGAGATGTTAGGCTTCTGGACCGCCCACCACGAGTGTTTCCCGATTTACCCTAGCAGCTACTGGGAAACTTCCGTGGAACCGGATCGATCCAAAGTTAGATGTTACCCAGTCTAATTATTTTTTTAAAAAATTAATTCTACAGTACATCGTACCTTAAAAATTAACTCGTGGATCTCTGATTAACTGTGAACGTGCTTTACCATTAACATGACACTTCATCCGTATTAGACAATTAACTCAGTTAATCTCATTGACTATTCCTAGTGGTCAGCCCAGCCCCACGAAAATTTCCAACCGGTCACCAAGATACATTGGGAAGCACTCGCGGAGGACAGCTAAGAAGCCTAGCACCCCTTAGTTGTGAATCTCATTCGAGGAAAAATCCTTCACTGATCCATATAATCTTGATGGAATAATATTTTAATTATCACATCCTAACAAATGGATCAAATATTTAAATGCATAAAATCCTTAATTACATGAACTGGTACAGCACTTGATAGAAGAAGACTAATGATAGAAGAAGACTAAAGACATTAACAGAGAATAACAAGGCTTCCCATGTCTGAATCCAGGGATCATTGCATAAAATACACACAGCTTAAGCTTTGGATATTAACAAATTGCAAGCAACAAGTCTCACAATTTAGCAGAACTGTCGTCGCCTGAAACCTCAGTGATCTGGTGAATCAGCCCCAAGAGGCTTCCAGCTTTCCTCTTGGCCCTCTCAGTGCCGGTCTCGGAAAGATCCTTCAATGCCTCTTCGGCACCTAGCCCTTTTACAGCTCTGAGTTGCAGCTCATCGCCATTGCACAATGAGAAAAGCAATGCCGCAGCATTCTCCCGAACCCTCGCTGATCCAGTCTTCATAAGCCTCAACAAGAGTGGAATCAGTTCTGAATTTGTAATTGCCACCTTGCCTTCCTGACTACTTGCAAGAATTGTCAATATGGCGAGTGCTTCATCGACCATACCCCCAGTAGCATCAATTAACATCCTTCTCAAATGGCCCACAATGCCAACTTTGACAGCAATTACCTTGTTGCCTTGATAAAGGCAGAGGTTGAAAAGTGCAGTCGCAGCATCTTTTTTACCTCTTGGACTACCTCGGCACAGCAGATTGATGAGCACAGGTATGGCTCCGGCTTCCCCAATCAGGATTTTGTTTTGATCTATTACCGACAAACTAAACAGTGCAGCCGCAGCATTCTCCCTCGCCTCCATGCTCTCACTCTCGAGAACCTCTACTATCTTTGGCAATGCATTTGCTTTGACAATGAGACTCTTGTTATCCTCATTTATTGAAAGGTTGAGGAGGGCTGTAACAGCATGTTCCTGCGTTCTGGGATCTGGGGATGAGAGAAGTTGTATAAGTAAAGGGATTGCACCAGCCTCGGCAATGCATATTCTGTTGTCAGCATTTCTCTTAGCAAGTAGTCGGAGTTCACCAGCAGCAGCTCTTTGCTCTTCTTGGTTTCCTTTAACCATTTTAAGTAGTAGTATAGCAATCCCAGAATGGTTACAGTCCGAGTTATTTCCAAGCTTATTGTCCTGGAAACTACCTTGTTTTTTGGGCAGTTCGATGCCATTGGCATCACACCATTGTGCAATTAAACTCTTCAAAACGAAATTGGGTGTGAGAGTAGAGTGGGTGAGAGGTTGTTGAGTCTTAGGGCAGGTCTTATGTCCACTTTCAAGCCATTTCTGAATGTATGATCTTTCATATGTCTGTCAAAACAATAATATATCTCAGTAGAATATCAAAAAGGTTAGAAAGGTTAGAGTTAATTTAGTAGGTTACTTGTCCTGTGGAAACAATAACAGGATCTTTCATCAGCTCAAGGGAAATTGGACACCGAAAATCATCTGGAATCACAGGAGGAATATGCTTTGCAAAACTAGCTGTCCTTTCTATGCTAGCCGACCCAGAATTTTCCAGTACACAATCTTTTAGTTTCTTAAGCAATGATGACATTTGCTCCACTGAAACATCAAGCTCCCCATCACTTGAAGTCACCATTTCATGAAGAGAAAGAGACTCCTTCATGATATCAGATTTATTTTTGAGATGAAGTTTTTCTGATATTCTTTTGAGGATGATAGGATCAGTGTGATTTTCATGTAGTGCCAAATTCAAATCTCTGGATAGTAAATCATGTGATTCCATGCTACCTCTTGCTCTATGAAGTTGGGCTTGAACAAGTTCAGTCTAGAAAAATCAAGCATTCAGTACCTATTCATGAACATTACTGATAGAACCTTTAGCAAAAGAACAAAAATGAAAAGAAAAAACACAACAAAAGGGTGCCCATGCTCAGTCTCGAGATATTTACAGTTGTGATAATGAATGCTATTTGAATTCTCCATCTATCCTCACCATACTCGTGTTGTACATACGACACTACAACAGTGATCCTCCAAGTAGGACAACCATGCCCATGAATTTTTCACTAACCACCATATATATTCGATACATTCAAACCTATACTCGCCACATACCCGTTACAAGTATTTTATGTTTTATGCATAATAATTCCATCACTATCTGTGGGTATTCAACCTAACTTAGATCCAACCACACTTTTAATACATCATAATACCTACCATATTCAAGATAATAACAAATTAAATTGCTAAAAGTAACTAATCCAATCTTTCTTACAAAGTATCTCCAAAAAAAATATAAATTAAGCTCTAGCAAGTATAATCATAATATTCATCTAATTTAAGGTAATTAAGATGACCTTACATGACATACTGTGCAAATATGTATGCAATATATATTAATATACAGGTGCTCAAGTTCTCCAACTCTAACAAGTACCAAAACCCAATTAAATTGGCTAGGAAGTCATGGCTATCTGAAAAAATCTGCCCTAGTCATTTTAATAGAACATGAAGTCTTGTTCATCCAACATCTCGGCACTAACACTTCAACTCAAACCAACACCGATATTCACAATGTGTAAAAAAATTATAGGAGACGTCACACTTAGATCCATAACCATATTGGATACATGCACTCGAGTCCTAGTAGCATAGGCGACAATGTTTTAATAAAATAGAAGGAAAGGATAGATGAAGCCATGAAGCAAGCAAGGCAAATGAAGTTAACCCCAAAAGTAACATTAGTTGTTGCTATGCATTAACATCACGGTGTCTTATTAGAAATGCAATTCCAAGAATGGGAGATATTGGGGACTTTCCAAATCCTAGTCAGTTATTGCTTCATAGTATGCTGTCATTTTCGTTGATCACTGTCCAAATTTACTCAATATGTGTCTCACTCTATGCTCTTACAATATGAAACATATCTGTCACTAATGCTTTCTCTCCTGGCATCTCTAGCTGTTGATTCTAAATAAAAGATTATCACCAATCTGGAGAAGACATGTTATCCTCAGAAAATAATAGAACTAGATTCATGGCTTAACAATGTTGACCCCAAATTGTAGGGGCAAACACATCTTAATGATGACACATGATTTAACTGTGTTTACCAAAACAAGTTTCTTCTCATATAAACTTGATTGACAGCTTCTCCTAGCTTTAGTAGGAAAAACTACCCAATATCCTGTAATTAATAAGCTTCCAAGTATCACACATGTACTACTGGAAAAGACTATTACACTCGAAGTTAAACCCAATTCCCCTGAAAGGACTACTAAAATAAATTTCAGTACTCACCTCTAATGAAAAAGAATGTGCCAGAAGCAGAAATTCCTGATGCAATTTCAATGTGTTTGTGACCTGTATAAATAATTCAATAACGCTTTCTACTGCTAGAAAGTGTTATCCTAACCTAAATATAGATCTGTCTCAGTTTGCAAAAGCCAAATTTCTTGGCAACTAGTTCATGAAGCTTATTTCCATGTCCATCTTAAATGATTCTGACAGCCGGAGCATTCAATTAGTGAAACATCAACTAGTAACCACATGCTTCACATAACTTCTGTTAGCAAAACTGCAAAATGTAGCTTTATTATGACAGATTGGCAACTCCAGCTTAAGTTTCCATTCCAATTAGGCTAATTTTTTTTATGCATGATGTATTTTTTTTCTTTGATTTGAGTACAAAAATTCTTCAAGCATGTGTCATGCTTCTATCTGCAACTAAAAACTTCTTGACAAATTCCAAAGATGGAGTATTCTATACTTTACCTGCTCTTTAACTTCAATGGATATGTTAAGTCTATCCAAGTTAATCGCATCGAGTGCTTTCTCTATAGACTCAGTCACCTTAAGGAAAAGTCTTTCGAACTTCTCTCGTCGTAAAACCTGGGAAGGGCCGATCAAAATAAGAAATGATGGGACTTTCTCTGAAGGAAGATAATCTATAGTAAGAAATTATCAGTGTAAATTAAAATAACACGTAACTTCAAAGGACATTCTAAAGGAAAAAAGGCGACAACAGCACCTGGTAGATCTTGCTCCCTTCGTTGACTAATCGAAGGGCGTCTTTGGCTTCGACGAAGGTGGCGCAGAGGGATTCGAGGCTGCGGAGTTCAGCTTTTCCTATGGAATCAGGGTCTTCCCTCAGATCGTCGAATAGCGGGACGAGCAGCTTCACCCGCCGCGCGAGGTCGCAGCACATCCGACTCAACGGCCCGCGGATTTCTGGCAACGCGGACACCTCCGACACTACCGCCAAGAGGGCATCGACCGCCTCGACACCGGCTACCTCGGCGTCCTCATCCTCGGATGTCGGCGCCATGAATCGGATTACGATGGAAGAAGTCGGGACCGAAAAGGAGGAAGAAGAAGAGGAGAGGGCCAAACTTTCAACGACCCGTTAAAAAGGAATTACAATATTTATTCTTTCAAAATTATTTTAAGGGAAATTTACATTTTGCCCACCAATGTTTTTCTCGTTATCAAAGTGCCCCTCAAGCTCTTTTTAACGAATTGGGGAAGCTCTATTTTGATTTAGAGTAATGATACACAATGTAAAATCATAACGTAAAAATTAGCATGAATGACCTGGACATCCATAGACTTTGATTTATTATCAAAAGGCACTTCGCCCCTGTAAAATGAGCATCTACTATTAAGTAGCAGCCTTTTTTTATTATGAGAAATGATTTTAAAAAAGAAAAAAAAAACTCAAGTAAACTCTTAAGGAAAGACACATGAAGTGATGGGACCCACAAAAAGTGAAATGATAGACTCTATCACTATGTGTCTTTCCTTGAGGGTTTCCTTGAGTTTTTTCTTAGAGTGTATCATTGCTCTTTTATTATTATATCTATATTATAGTTGCTACAATTGAGCTTTCACATAGTTATTGCAGTTATGTAATCGTAACTACTATAACTATACAATTGTAATAGCTACAATGTCGTAGCTTCTACAATTGAGCCGCCACATAATTGTAGTAGCTATGGAACTGTAGTTGTTACAACTATAACTAAAAGTGGTTAAATAATGATGTGGAAACGATAGAGAAAACTTCTGGAAGTCAAAACTTTTGACCGATATATCAGAACGAGATGATCTATATTTGTTACTGGGTGAAAACAATTTTCAGATCCAATATATCATTTAGGGCTTTTTCAAAAACTCCAAACATCTTTTTGACTATTTTTTAGTAATTTTGGATTTGTTTATTATAAACAAACTCAAATATGCAAATCATATTAGTTTATCATAAACCAACCCAAAGATGTACATATCGAATTTTGGGTTTTTTTTTGACTTGTTGCAGCTACTAACTGCAACAAGTTGATGCAATTTTTTGTTTTACTTGTTGCAGCTAGTTGTGGCATAGTTGTGGCAGCTACTAATTGCCACAACTTGTGAGAGAGAAAAGAGAAAAAAAGTTTTTGCATGTAGATAAGAGAGGAAGTTGTTGCATGCATATGAGAGAGGGAGAGTGGGATTATAAAAATTGAGTTTTACCTTGTTAAATCACCCATGTTGGTTGTCGCTCACAAATCGGGCATGAATCGTCGGACAGGATACCAAATCTCTCTCTCTCTCTCTCTCTATATATATATATCATTTAGGG
>JBBPFQ011112120.1:0-10000 GCA_037974815.1 Kaempferia elegans | reverse complement strand
TTTAACTTTTAACCAGCGGTTTTTTCACCAAATACTCAAATCCCGTTCAAAATGAATATATCACATATCATATACCTATTTTATCCATCCTCATGTACCCTAATTAATTGCCACAGTGGGGTAAATATTTATTTTTTTTAAAAAAAATTATTCAAAAAATTATTACTCTTAAATTGACATATGAGAATATAGATATAATCAAGAGAACTAGATAAACAAATAAGATCTGATTCTATATTATTTCGAGCTCTTTATGTGCATTACGTGAGTTAGATTTTTTCAAACATATTTGTGTTAAAAAATTACTATTCTTAATATAGTATACCAAATTGATATTTGAAAGTATGCTTATAATCAGGAGAACTAGATAAATATATAGAATATAATTTCACGTCGTTTTGAACTCTCTATTTCTGTCTATCAATTTTACTCATAATCGATCAAAATTGGCTGATGGACCTACACAACTCAGAATGACATTGAAGCATGTATGTTGGGTTACGTCCCCTAGGGGCGGTGCGATAGTTAAGAAATGGGAGGTTGTCACATGAAGTCTGGAAGTTGAAACTCGGCGCATCCGAGCATATACCTTCCCTGTTTATTGACCATTTGCGCTAATAGCTAGTAACCACCCGTGATTTACCTCCTCCGTGTTGGCATAGAGACGAGTTGGCGGAGGCGTTAGGGCGAGTGAATCGTCTTTTGCCACTGATAGACCGTCTACCGTACTTTTTTTAATTTATTCTGATAATCGATAAAAATTTATGTAGAATCCAACCGGTCACACGGGATAAAACGGGAATCATGTGCCAACTAAAAAACAAAGTTGTTTCTAATCACGGAGAGTAATAATGAGACTGGAAAATCAACTTATTAACATTCTTAGGAGAAAACACACACAGAGTTTATACATTCAGTCATTTATCGATCAATGTACGGAATTGAATTTCTTCGTAAATTGTAATTCAATTTCATCTTTGGAATCACTTTTCAGCCAAGAATTAAGAAATTGAAATTCAATTTCATTCCAACTCTTCAAAGCAAATCAGACCTCTTTAGGTCCAATTTGGAAAGAAAATACATTTGATATGTTGAAATTAATAAATAATTCTCCAAGTACATATTAAGTTTTATTGGTGAAGGATAAAATGATAAAAAATATAAGAATGAAATTGAATTCTGATATATTTCAAATCAAGAAATTCAATTCTATTATTTATTAATTCATTCTTAACATAAGAATTGAATTCAATTCCGGATGGAATTAAATTCAATTTCATTACTTAAATCCTTTCCAAACAGGTGTAACTTTTTCAATATCAAATGTTGGAGTAATATGATACATACAAATCCTTAATCTCTTGGCAATCCAATCAAAGCCAGAAGAAGAGCTACGATGCTACCATTGATCAATCCCCTCAGAATCTTCTGCTTCTGCTGTGTATATGGAGGATATCTAGCTCGGACATCCCCAGCAAAACTGCGACATAGTACAGATTTTCTGTGACTAAACGCGTCGAATGAAAATTTCCCATGGTAAGCTCCCATTCCACTCTCACCCACACCGCCGAATGGCAAATATGGATTAGCAAACTGCACAATGGAACGCATTTTGTAGTAATTTAGTTTGCCATGATCTGATGCTAACATTAGCAGTCAATTGAACTTACATGTAGGCCGGTATCGTTGATGAGAATGCCACCTGCAGACACAGTTTTCATGAATTTCTCTTCTAGTTTCTTGTCCTTGGTGAAGAGATAGGCTGCAAGAGGCTTTTCCTTTGATTGAATAAAATCAAAGCACTGTTCTATCTTATCAAACTGTGTTGAAGAAGTATAAAATGTTCATCAGAAAATGAAACATTGAAGTATGTAAGATTGCAAAAGCATAGAGGGCCTCTTACAGTGATAATTGGAAGTAAAGGACCAAATATTTCTTCATCCATTATCAGTGAATCATGTGGAACATCTAACAAGAGAGTAGGAGCAATCTTCCTGCAAGGAAATATATGGCCATTGCAGATTAAAGTTCAATCTTGTCCTGGTTTTAAAATAGTAAAAGGCTTTCTTATTCTTACAGGCGTTGTTCGTCACGCTGGCCTCCGTAGATGATTGTGCCAGAAATTTTCTTGTCATTTAGAAGATTTGTCAAGCGCGAGAAATGCTTAATATTCACAAGACGAGATAAGTCTCTTGATTCCAGCGGATCCTTCCCGTAGAATTTATCCAAAGTTATCTTTAGAGCATCTACCTGTTATGTTTCATAGAATGTAAAAAACCAGGAGAGATCAGATAAAAGATATAGATACACTTGGTCCCCGAAGAATTTACCAGTGTTTTTGCGTATGCTTTTGTTGTGAGAATATAGTCAGGGGCAATACAAGCTTGTCCACTATTGGATCCCCACTTGCCTACTGCGATTCTCTTTGCTGCAACCTGAATGATTATCGAAATATATAGATAAGGAAGCAAATCAAGATTAGTTTGAAGGTGAATCATTGTAGCCGAAGCAAATAAAATATAAGTACTTCAACGTTGACATTTGAATCCACAACGACAGGAGATTTCCCTCCAAGCTCCAAGGTTACTGGTGTAAGATGTTTTGCAGCAGCAGCCATCACAATGCGACCCACATTTCTGCTACCTGTGAAGCATATTGAGTTAAAACTACATGAACCACACTTTTTGAAGTCTAAATATTAACACGTCGAGTTATTGATTGATAGGGTATTTGTAATGAGCATAAGCACATAATATATAATCGTTAGAAAACCTGTGTAGAATATTTTGTCCCACTTATGCTCTAGAAGTATTGTTGTTTCAGGGATGGAACCCTCAACGACTTTTATACAAGAATTATCTACATATGTTGGTAAAATCTTTGCAAAAAATGATGATGTGATTGGGGAAACTTCTGATGGTTTCAAAGCAACAGCATTGCCTGCTGCTATTGCTCCAATTACCGGGTCAATCGACAGCACTGCAAGAGGAGAAGAAACAAACTGTTATAGCTTTTGCTATGAAGATCAGATCTTTACTAGACAAAGCATATTGATGTTGACATAGCTTCAATGTAAAAGAAAGCCATAGAATCCTTTTGTCAGCACTCTAGGACCAACATAGACTCAAGTGTGCACAAAACTCATTCATAAACAGTAGTAGTTTCATTATTAAAGGTGCAAAAAAAAAGTGAGACCTCACAAAAAGTATATTTATTTTTACTGAAGGGAACATGCTCTTTTCTTATCAGATTTTCAGTAAGACAATTATCAATAACTTTCTATGCTGAACAAGTAGAAAAGAAGAATAGCTTGGTTGAGTCTTCAATCATCATAAGAGCAGCAACTAGCAGAAATTATTAAGCTACTTGTAACACAGTTGTAAAAAGTAAAACATCACATATTCTCACAGTTCTTAAGAATAAACTATCATTAATCATAAGAATATAGAAAGTAGTTGTCCTGAGAATAACAAGCCACTTGTTCTCACAAATCAATTTAACTTACAGAATGGATAGTCCCAAGATGAAATGATTAGCACAATGCCTAAGGGCTCTGAAACAATTTCTGCTGATGATGGAAAAGTTGTAAAAGATGTTGGCACCTGAACAAAAATTATTAGACCTTGATATTAGAAAGCTAATTTTAAGATTACCATACGATTATAATTTAGTATTTTTAGCTTTTAGAATACCTTCTCCGGTTTTATCCATTGTTTCATTTCTTTAAGGGCAAATGCACATGATGATTTTGCCATTGAAATCTGCAACATGCAATAGTCATGAGTACACAACTTGGTTTGAGAATACTGGCAAGCAGAAGGGAACATGGAACAAAGATGATCAAATTTACCCATATAAATCCCAAGTGCTAAATTACATTGGAGGATAGATAAACCTTTGGGCTGTCACTACAGCAGAATAAGTTAAATAATGCAAGATCTTAGTTTCTCTCATTCTACAAGTACAAAATATTGCCTCCAATGGAACCACGACAAAGAGGGTTACTTCTAACACATTGAGTCTTGAAATAGTGATACCACAACAAAACATAGGAACATGCCTGGCAAGATGAGGAAAATAAAATTATCACCATTATGTGTCTTGCAAAATTGCACTTTATCAATAAGAACTCTAACTCTCTAATCATCTTCAGCTCTATGTAAGAAGGAACTCTAGAGTTGATATCCTGGGAACAAATTTAGTATATCATCATGCCTTTCACTATCAATTATCAGTACAAGGATTACACATTAAATTGGCTTTTAATCAGAAACAAAATCTTCCATCTATAAGATATTTAATTCTAATTTTCTTTATATTTGTCTCTATTAAATACAAGAAGAAACTCTAGAGTTGATATCCTTGCTAATGACAAATTTAATATATTATCATCCCCGTCACTATTAGGTACGAATAAAAGGATTACTCAGGAAAAGAATTCCATCTATAAGAAACTGAATTCTAACTCTCAAATTGTCTTTGACTCTATTGTAATACAAGAAGGAACTTGAGTTGATACCCTGGGCTATTCGAATTTTGTATATTATCTCATCCCCTATCACTATCAATTGCCAAAACAAGGATTACAAATGAAATTGGCTTTTAATCAGAAGTAAGCCCTTCCGCACTACAAGAAAGTGGCCTAGATTACTTCTTTAAAAGATCATTAGATACGGCATTAGTGATAATATCCAAAAATCTGAATTTCCAAATTCAAGCTTGTAAAATAAATTCTCTGCCACACTCCTCAGGAATCAAAGAAGCCACTCTTCTAGTTTTATCAGAGAGGCTCTACAAGAGTGTGCAGTTAGCCGATGTCTCAATTTTACAAATTCAAGCATTTATTGCTATTTGCAGCCTGCAGGCAAAGTTTTCGTTTGTCTGTAGTGATTCCTATCAAACAAACAAGAATCACACAATATCACAATCGAGTCCTGCGATAAAGCACGGTTATCAACAAGTGTCGCCACTTCGGAACAATCTGTCGAACAAAGAGTCAAAAAGAATGATACTGAAGGAGATAGACAAGGATTTGGATTTTGGGGTACCTCATGAAGGAAGGACTCCAAATGGGGCTTGGCGAGGTCATCGTGGAGGGCTTCCATGATCTCCGCCTCTTTTTCCTCGATCATCCTCGCAATGCCCTTCAGCTGCTCGGTCCTCCACTCGTAGCTCCGCGTCCTGCCGGAGTCAAAGCCCCGCCTCAGCTCCGCGATCAGTTCGGCCGCCCCGGCGCCCTCGAATACTCCTCCCGCCATATTCCTCGATCTCTAAAACCCCCAAACTCAACGAGCCTGAGACGATGCTCGGAAGAGCCAGGACAAAGTTGAATTCTTTTATAGCAAGATGAGTAGGCTGAAGCGGTGTTGACATCGTGTACAGACAAAAAAAAAAAAAAATCTAAATAAAGATGAAATTTTTAAGAAGATAAACAATATTATTGGAGTAGAGTAGAAGATGAATCCGATGATGAAATTAAGAAGAAATCTATCCCCTGCCTAAACCCAAACTAAACCCAAACCCAAAAGCAACGTATTCTTTACGTTGTTACTTGTTAGCATCAGACTTGTAACCCTCACCATGCACACCAAACGTGGACTTCGCTGTGTGTCTCCCTGCCTTTTCTCGGAGTTTGGTAAGCATTTATTTCAACACTGCAGCTGTAATTTTGTTGCGAAAAAAACACAATTTTGTAACGTGCAGTTGCAAGAGAAAAAGATTTGTTGCAATAAGAACTGAAGTTGCAACGTGAAAGGAATAAGATCCCATGGGTGTTACAGCTGCCTACGTACTAGTCAATTTGACAACTGTGAGATCGATGAAGACATCATCCAATCTCCATGTCCTTAGTTCTTCTTCTCAGATTCATGATCATTTTAGTTGGATCGACGTGAATCTTAGAATCTCGGATTCATTTGTCTACTTGTTCAATGAAACCAAATTATTGATGCAGTGATACAAACAAAGCCTATGAACAAAATTTAAGAATTATATTTGTCAAATATAATTACGGGACTTCACGCGGTGGCAATTTTATAATTAAGAAGAGTCCTTTCGTGTCAGTTGTCTTCGAATGGCATGATCTTGTAGTAACTCAACGTGAAAATGATGAGCTTCGATTGGCACAGTTGTAGCTTACGTGACGTTTGTCAACAACACCATCATATGAGAGTTCAAGATATGGCCGGATAATATATATAACAAACGAAACCTTCACCAAATTGTTGATTCGATCCCACATCGATCTAGAAGAGGTAAATCATAGAAGGTCACTAGCCATTAAGATTAAATATTAGCTAGAGTTATTGACGACTTAATTAGATGTGCTGACTAAGCCTAAGTACTGAATTAGCAATTCACTGTCTCCTCGAAACGGTGCATTGATTAAGACATGAGAGATTGTCACATGAGGTCGAAACTCGACGTGTCCAAGCATACCTCGATCTCTCATGCCTTGACTATTTATACTAATGGCTAGTAGTAACCTGTAATTTATCTCCTCCGTATTGACTTAAAGACGGATTGACCGGGTGTTAGGGGGCAAACAAATAAATTTTTTTTGTCACGTGAATTAGCAATTCATTACTTGTTACTTACCTGAACAGGAAGAAGAAGAAACAAATGTCATACGCGCGCGGTGCAATAACTGTGATATGATATCGTACGCCGTTCGATGCGTGAATTTGTCATGCGCGCATCACCCATGACATCCATTTCGCGTTGCTCCTCACGCATCATGCATGACCCGATCGAACTTAACTAGTAGATGCCCTTTCGATACGTTTGACCGGTACACTAAACCAGCTCAGTTGACTCTGCTAGAGATCGAAACATGCACGATTAAAAAGGTGGGTGAATTCCCTAAAACGTGCGAATGTGTGACGCTGTCAAATGTGCACCACGCTGTAGCCTTTTGGCGCCACGTGCCTAATTTTGACCAATAATTTAAGACATTTCAACACGTTCTCCGACTCTATCCAAATCGGAACCTCCTCACGCACGCCGCGTCTATCGCCGCCGAGGCCACGTGTCGGGCTCGCTGGCCGCCAACGCTGCAACCGGAGAATTTTCCCCTGCCGTCGCCGGCGCCGTCCGCAACAATCTCCAGCGCGGACCAAAATACGCGTCAATCGGAAATGACTACGTAAGCCGTGACAGCATCGGTGTCCTTTTCGGCTGTAACCGCCCACGTTTCGTGTATCCGCGACGACTCCTTACTCAGTCAACGAGTCTAATCCACGTCGGCATGCACACGCGTGCGGCCTTGGAAGACCCTCTAACTTGCCTCCACGTGGCCGTCGGGGTCTAGTGACTCGTCGTCTTCAGCTCCTCCTCTGCTTTTAAAAACAGGTCGAGACAGAAGACGACAACGACGAGGAAGAAGAAGAAGAAGAACAGAGTGCGCGAGAAGATAACGGGAAGAGCGTCGACTGAGAGAGGAAGAATGAACGGAGCAGATCTGCCGCTTCCTCCAGGATTCCGGTTCCATCCCACGGACGAGGAGCTGGTGACGCACTACCTATGCCGGCGATCCGCCGGGCTACCCATTTGCGCTCCCATCATCGCGGAGCTGGACCTGTATAAGTACGACCCGTGGCAGTTGCCGGGGATGGCGTGGTACGGGGAGAAGGAATGGTACTTCTTCTCGCCGCGTGACCGGAAGTATCCCAACGGGTCGAGGCCGAACCGGGCAGCCGGGTCTGGCTACTGGAAGGCGACGGGGGCCGACAAGCTGGTGGGGTCGCCGCGACCGGTGGCGATCAAGAAGGCGCTGGTGTTCTACGCTGGGAAGGCGCCCAAGGGGATGAAGACGGATTGGATCATGCACGAGTACCGACTCGCTCATGCCGACAATTCCGCCGCCAAGAAGAAGCACTCCTCCCTTCGGGTTCGTATATCTACGCCAATATAAAATATTGATCGATTGGATCGGCGGCCGGGCTAGAAACTTAGTCGATTTGAGTGTGATTCATTATGCAGTTGAACGATTGGGTGCTGTGCCGGATCTACCACAAGAAAGGGGAGGCCATTCCGGAGTGGAGGAGCTCTGCGGCGGTGGTGGAGGCGAAGCTGGAGGCTCCGGCAGTGGTGACGACAACGGACCCGATGCTGCGGCCGGTGGGGGAGCATTCGAGCAGGTCAGAGCACGCGGCAGAATTGAAGTGCAAGCGCGAGATGCAGAGCCTGCCGCCGTGGGGGGCGGCGGACTGGGAGGAAGCCCTCACTTCCGGAGCTACTTACGAGTATGGAAATCCTCTGCTGCTCCAAGAAGACGACGACATTTTCTCGTACATGCAGAATCCCTTCTAATTTATCTGGATCTGCCACGTGTGCTGCTGAAGAGTCCAGATTAGGGCGGTAAATGAACCAAGTTGAGCTGAGCTTTACGGTGTTCAAGTTGATTTAATACCGAGCTAAGCTGAGACTAAAATGAATTAAACTGTTGAAATTATTATTCAAGCGTGGCTTGGAACTTGGTTCTTTTGAAGATATAGAGTTCTCAATTAAAACTTATTTAATTAGTTAAAATTTTTACATTTTAAACTATTTAATTGGTTATTAAGCTTGGTAATATAAGTTTATTTATTTTTGAATTTTTTTTATTTATTTAATATATTGATAAGAATTTTATTGGTAAATATTATATTCATAAATATTGTTCATGAATGTATTTACTAACATTAACATGCTGAACACTGTTTAAATTTTTTTAATTTAGTAAATTATTTGAATTTATTCATTTAATCAATCTCATGTATATTAAATAAACATAAATAAGATTTTACTAAGTAGAACAACAAATGTATTATGAACATTTAATTCGCTCATTGTTCAGGATTGCAAGAAAGATAATCAGCCGTGGTGATGAAATCGTTGACGTTGAGAAAGATTAATAGACATGCAAAACCGTTTGGGTTGACTTTTATTACTTTAATTTGACTTTCAACTGGTCATAGCCTCTTACGCCTTTGGGCATCAATGAATTGTCTTTGTGTGCACTACAATAATACATATATTTAGTTCGATTGGCCACTTAGTCGGTCGGCTGAGTAAGCCAACCAGATAAATATTGTTGATCGGACATGTTAATCCTAGATAGCACAATCATCTCGACAATTGTCAGAAAGTCACTTTCCTGCCACAAACAGCAGACCAGTCGACGGATTTATCCACCAAGGTCAATAGTCTATTGGCTCATAAGAGTCGAATGACTATGAGTGTGAGATATGATTGGCACAAAAAGATAAAAGTCCTCTTTGTCACCTAATCTAACGGAATGTCAGAAGAATATTCTCCGCCGGCAAAAAGCCAGTTAAAAGTAGACATGTGGCATGCACAATCATGGCGAGCTTATTTATGAAAAGCCCAATTTGAAAGATAATCAATGCAGGAGGACAACTCGCAGAAAATCATAATTCTTCCTCAACTATAAGTAGACCTTTTTCGTAAAGGCCACAGGTACGCGCACGCTATGGTTTCCACTTCAATTTTCTCCATCAAACTTCATTCTTCCACATCGTTAAGCTAACTTGAGAGTCAGAGGATCAAACACAGAGAGACATCTCAATGATTGGTTGCTAACGTTGTCTGCTAGTTATTGGTGCACATGAAGCGATCACTGCCTCGTCAGTGACTGTTAGATCCACGTGGACAGGGACCTCCCCGGTGTTCGACTGCTCGTTTACAGACAAGATCACATTTGGCGCCATCTGTGAGAATTGTTGGAGCAATCTAGTGCCCTAGGTTTTGATGTTTGGACATCGGTTTAAGTTAGGTTTATTGCTGTACTGATATGCATGGTGAGATTGCAGGAGACAGGTACAGCAGGTGAAAGTCCAGGTTGAGCTTGGCAAAGTATGAAGACCAAGGGTGTAGGCTTGGTCTGTGCTTATGTATTCATGTACATGTGATTGTATGTGTGGTGTATGTTTGTATGGCTGCGTAAAGTCCAGGGTTGTGTCCTGGCAGCGTAAGTCCAGTCGTGTGAGTCCGACAACGA
>JBBPFQ011112010.1:0-10002 GCA_037974815.1 Kaempferia elegans | reverse complement strand
ATCTTAGACAAACCTAGTTTGTTTTGTTTTGTTTTTTTGTTTTTTTTTTGTTTTTTTTAATATAAGTCTGTTATATTCAACAAATCTGCCATAATTTCTTCTGATAACTTTCTTATACTCATCGTCATCGTAGTTTTCTTCTTTTTCCAAGTCAACTCTGTAAGTCTCTTCTTCCCCAGACCCACGATTCTGTTAATAATAACCTGCAGTCTTCTTCCTCCTCAGTCAACTGTGCATACATTCAAACAGCCTGATCGAATCGAGCACCTGCGTCGGGATATTCCCCTCATTTCTCGCTCACTCTTCCCTTATTTATTAGCACTCAATCCAATTTGTCTCTCCCCATCACCAAAAAAATCAACATGGGGCAGAAGAGGGAAAGAGGAGCTGCACACGTAATTACAGCTTTCGTATCGCTGGTGGCGACGTTGGCAGTGATGGCGGCCGGCCGCAGTGAAGCCGGCGCGACCAGTTCTTACGTGAGGACGCCAGGGAAATCGGAGGACATGCCGGCCGACGCCGATGCCTTCGCCGTGCCTCCTGGTTACAATGCTCCTCAGCAGGTGATGAGATTGAAAATAAAATCAGGCAGGAGATTGAATTGAATTTGATTGATTTGTTATTGTTTTAACATCATTTTCTCCCTATAACTATGTTCATGCCAATCTACATATTGTTTGCTGCTCATAATGTGAAAAATATGATACTTTTTTTTTTTTCATTCAGTTTCATTGAAACTTTCCTTGCTCCATAAGTCTAAATCTTCATCACTTACTCATTTTATTTTTATTTTTATTTTCGAAGGTGCACATCACCCAGGGGAGTCACAAGGGAGATGCAGTGATCATTTCATGGATCACAGTAGATGAGCCTGGATCAAGTGTGGTTCATTATGGCACTTCTCAACAGCACCTCAACTACACTGCCAATGGCAAGAAGTACACTACCTACAAGTACTACAACTATACCTCAGGATACATCCACCACACTACTGTCAGGAAACTGAAGGTAGTAATTCAATTAAAAAAAACATTCAAATTTCAATAAAAAAAATGTTTAAATTGGTACTAAGTTCTTCTTTAATCGCAGTATGATACAAAATATTACTATGCTGTTGGAGTCGATCAAACAGTGAGGACATTTTGGTTCACAACTCCTCCTGAAGTGGGTCCTGATGTACCCTATACCTTTGGCCTTATAGGTTATTGATCATTTTTAAATTTGCTTTGGTATCACAAGAGTATTGTGAATATAGTAGCTATTCAATGGTAATACATCTAGCTATATGCCCTTAAAAATTAGTTTGATGTGCAGGGGATTTAGGCCAGACTTTCGATTCAAACACCACACTCTCGCATTACGATTTGAATCCAAACGCGCAGACTGTGCTCTACTTGGGTGACTTGTCGTATGCCGATAACTTCCGGGATCAAGTCAAGTGGGATAGATGGGGTCGGTTCATCGAGCGAAATGCAGCTTACCAGCCCTGGATTTGGACTGCAGGGAATCACGAGATAGAATTTCTTCCTGAATGGGTATAATCAAAATGTGTTTTTGTTTTGGTTTGAGATTTAGAGAATTATAAGGAATAATATTGATTTGTAGGGTGAAATCGAACCTTTTAAGTCATACTCCCACAGGTTTCACGTACCCTACAAGGCTTCTAATAGCACAGCTCCATTTTGGTACTCCATCAAGAGAGCCTCTGCCTACATTATTGTATTGGCTTCTTATTCAGCATACGGTATGATTTTTCTTTGTAATATAAGACAATTGATGTCCAATAATTATAATATCTCAGTTATTAATAAATGACTTTCACCCTTCTCTATGATTGGAACTTGGCCGTGGTCTTTAAGGCCTAGACTATTCCCTAGGGAGAAAAGAATCTAGCAAACAGGGATAATTTTCAAGTTTTATCCTTGAATTTCCATTACGAAAAGATTATGCATCTTACTAGGAAAGCAAACATATCAATCAATTTACGTATAACAACTACAACAACAACTACTTGCTATCACAGCAAAGACAAAGAAGACTACCAAGCCAACATTTTTATCTGCCATGTATTCAAGCAATTCTTTATAGAATTATAAAACATTATAGAGTAAAATGAGACATAGCAAACAGTTTATATTTGATAATCTTCGATAATTATTTATTATGGTTAACATACTATTGCACTCTCTGCCCTGATAGGAAAATACACTCCTCAGTATCAGTGGCTTTCAGCTGAGCTAAAGAAGGTGAACAAGAGTGAGACACCTTGGCTGATAGTGCTGATGCATGCACCATTTTACAACAGCTACAACTACCACTACATGGAAGGAGAGAGCATGAGAGTCATGTTTGAGCAATGGTTTGTGGAAAGCAAAGTTGACCTTGTCTTTGCTGGCCATGTCCATGCCTATGAGAGAAGTGTAAGACTCTCATTCATTAGCATTTTTTTTTAACCTTCCTATCCTTTCTGGTCTTTCAAAAAATTTAAAACGAAAACTTGTATTTAACAATATGAAGTGTCGAGTCTGTTGCAGTATAGAGTATCAAACATAGCATACAACATCACGAATGGAGAGTGCTCACCCATTGCAGACCAATCAGCTCCTGTTTACATCACTGTGGGTGATGGAGGAAATATTGAAGGCCTTGCCAACAAGTAAGAGAATAATAACTACATGCATTTAGTGGCTAAAATGATCAAGAAACACTTTTTTTATATATATTTATTTTTTATTTTTCTTTGTGCAGCATGACAGAGCCACAGCCAAGCTACTCTGCTTTCAGAGAAGCCAGCTTTGGGCATGCCATCCTGGAGATCAAGAACAGAACCCATGCCTACTACACTTGGCACAGGAACCAGGACGGCAATGCAGTGGCCGCTGACTCAACATGGTTTTACAGCAGAACCTAACATTAAAAAGATGGCAAGGATCGGGAGCTATGAACCAATATGCTGGTTTTCTTCAAAAATAAATAAATAAATATGTTGGTGATTTCTCTTGCCTATCAGCAGGTGCATTTTGTGGTTGTAATTTTGGTATCGTATCCTAGTTGTTTGTCTTATGATTTTGTTGGTTGTATGTTCAGTTGATTACATAAATTACACTCATTCAAATAGGTACTAGAACTAGTGGTCATCCTATTATCATGTACATAAAGTTACAAAAGGATACCAACTCAAATATTCAATACATACTCATACGATGCCTTAAAGCCTTAAACTGTTAATAAAAGGGAGAACAAGATGCAACACAACAAAAAAGTGAAAGAGAAAGAAGAGACCCACCAATTAATTTAGGTCGACAATTTATTGCGTAATATCACAAATTCATGTGCATGTATGAACAAAACAAATGACATCCAAACTCCATATAACGTTTGAGTTTCTCTGAATCTAAAGATTGAAATGTTGCTGACTTTTTTGCAAATTTTTCAGTGATTTACTTCATTACACCAAAGACATACATCCATATCATCTAAAACACAAACTGAACTTTACAGTGGAGGGACCTCGAGTTTTTGAACAGTTTCGAGGACTCAGTAACTTGTAAAACAAAATGCGCAATAAATGAGGTGAAAACAAACAAGATCCAGCCATACACAATAACTTGTTTGATTATTGTTTAAGATCAAAAGTTAATCAGATAGTTATGACATAGGCCCGGACCAACGAGGGGCCCCGTATGAATTTGTTCATGAAATTAAAAAAGGGATATAACTCTCACCTTCCATATCTCTAGCAATTTTGTCCTACTGATATTTACTAGACAGCACTGATATTGCTTCTGAGATCATGTGGGGAGAAGCATTGCAATATCAATAATATCAGAATTCAAACACTTGTACCGGCATTGTACTTGTCAACAGAAAATGTAGACACTACAACAAATAGCAGGTACAAGGATCCAACCGAAAATTGCATTGTCCATTTCTTGAAGCAGTACTGTGTTGTCAAACTAAATGGTCAAAGACAGAATAACTGCCATAAAGCATGCGAGAACAATGTTGTATATTGCTAACAAACCTTGCGCATGGATATCCTGCAACAATCGCAAAGCAAAGTAAGAAAATTAGCAAGTCCAAGTAATGAAACCAGAGTTCTTGATAATGCAAATAAATATTAGTGATTCACATCTCTCAATAGAGACACTACGAACCTCTAAATTAAGGTTCACAAATATGTAATGAAATTCTCAATCTCTGCATTATGCCTCAAGACCTAGTAATTAACAATAGTGACAAAGTTGATCAACTGTGTTGTCTCAGTTGCTGCTCTAAGTAATTTTCCTCAACAATCAAATGGAACGGTGACATTTAAGTCTTCCGCATGTTAAAGGTTATTGTCAAATATAGCACTATAAACACAGGAACATGTGAATTTCCTCATTTTTTGGATAGAGTATAAATGATGGATTAAAGATCCAAGAGAACAACACTAATTGTTTGTCACACCGTTGACGTTGTTCTAATGTAGATGTGGCTATTTAGATAATGCGCCAGAACTTTCAGATTCCAGACTGGCTCACCTCATCTAGCTGGCGTACCACTTTTTTAGGTTGGTATAGTAAGTTCCTAGTCAAATGGCAAATTATATCCTCTAAAGCTATAACTTGATTCATCAATTATGCTTGAAGTATTGTTGAAGTGTCTGATTATATATTACATTGGTCTTATTTTAAAATATCTTCAACATTTCAACTTATTCAGTGTTTAGCAAGGCATTCGGGATTCTCAGTTCCAAGAGACAACCTTGTTATAATTTTCTTTTAAAAAGTATAAATAATTTATGAAACATTGAACACATGTTACCTTCAAAGTTAAGTGAGATGGAGATGCAGATGAAGACTTGAGTCCAGAATAGCCAATATCATACGCTATGCTCCCATTTGGCTCGAATAGCCCATAGTGCTTCTCAGAATTCGCTCCAGTCTTTGAATCCTCATTGAACAAGGCAAATATATATGCTTTAACCACGATTTTTGGCCTAAGTGGTGTCCCTTTCTTCTTGAAAAGGCGTTTACGAAGATTAAAATTGTAAGTCCTTGCATTCTGGAGGTTAGCTCCTGTTTCATTGTCAGTACTTGCAGAAGCCCATCCGGTCTCTGATATCCTGACTTCCATTTTGTCATATCCAACAGCTTCCAGAGCAGCATAAGCTGCATCTATTTGAGCATCAAGCATGTTGTCATAGTGTAGATCAGTCTTTGGATCATGCACTCCATTATTGGACAGGAAAAGAGCATAATTGATATCGATATGCTGAGGGTCATATGTGTAAGCCAAGAATGGGTATGCGTTAAGATAAAATGGACTGCCAATCTGGGAAAAAAATTCTAGGATGGGCTTCATGTAAACAAGGACATCTTCTTTAAAAATGCACGATGAGGGAGGAAAGGAATTAGCAAAAACAGCCTGTGAATGTGGTGTTGACAACTCAATACTGTCTGCTAATTGAAGACTCTTGAGACCATTATAAACATTCTTTATGGCACCAACAAGAGCTTCAGCAAGTTCCTGATCAGTACTTCCCAACACTTCATTCCCCACTACAATCCCTCGGATACGGGTATCAGGCAAAAATGACTGCACATTATCCTTGATCCAACTAACAGCATGTTCTTCATTTACACTCATTTCTCTCAGATACCCATTATTAATTGCTACAGTCAAATCAAGCCCAGACCCTTTGAATGCATTGAGCACACTGGGCTCTGCATCATAGATTCTCACATTCTTTATCTTTGCCGCTTTAAGAAGTGTGACCACTCTTTCGGGTGGTGGTAAATTGTCTGCAATCCTGCCATAGTTTATCCCGTAGGTTCCAGTAAATGCCAGAACCTTAGCTGAACCTTTGTAATAACAGAGACAAACAACTTTTTTACTAAGACAAGTTTGTGTTTATGTTTGGAGAAAAATGACACGAGTATCAGGAAACCATATAGTACTAAAAAATATCAGTTAGTTTATATGCTACTTTCATCCAAAGAATCCAAGTCCAAAACTGCTAGCACAATATGAATCGTAAGATTTGACTGCTGAATTAACGATACCAATCACCCATATCCTAATTAGAGTTCAATACTTATTGAGTTGAGTGCCAACTATTCCTTACTATTTGTCTGATGCAAAGTTAGGATCCAAGTTCCCATGAATAAAAACTCATCAAAGGAAGAAGGGGAAGAAGTGATAAGAAGAGTCTTTCTGCTCATCTAGTACAACAAGAAAAAAAAAAAAAAAGAGAATCTAACAGAAAGAAGTTGAGGCCGTGTCAAGGAACATTGAAGCAGCAAGAAACTAGTGTCATCCCAAGGCGAACTAGCGCCGCCCAAAAAATCGAAATCACGCAACGAAATTGAGATAATTTGCAAGAAATGAGAAAGTTGAAGGAGAAGAAACCAACCACAAAGAAGCGACAGGCACAGGACGCAGCAGAAGAAGAGCATCGGAATCCTCATCGCTTCTTTATTCACAACAAAACGCAGGAAGGGGGCGACGACGCCGACGAAAACTCCAAGCGCGGAGGTAGAGGCCGATAGTACCCTACGCAGCGACAGCAGTCAAAATAATAAAAGCGAGGTTCTTGCCTCATCCGGAGGCATGCCATAGACCAGATTCCCGTACTCCGCAGCCAAATCGCGGTCGCCGCCACCAGAAAAACCACCGGAGCACCACGAATCGAAACGATAGTTAAAAAGAGAGAAAGAGGGAGAGATCGGACGCGTTCGAATAAGCAAATCGAGATTCAGGTCCACCGAACGTCTTAGGTTCTTGGTTTCTTGGGTCAGATCATGCAGTGGCGGCCGTTACTTCGTAGACAAGTAGCAGGCGGCGGAGGCGTCGTGGATTGAGGGCGGCGAGTGAGAGAGCGACGGTGGAGAAATAGGCGGAGGAGGAGGAGGAGAGGAAAGGAGCGAGAAGGTAACGACCGCGTACCCACCACCACCTCGCTCTCAAAGTTCCACCTCACACACCGCCGCTTTCGCGATCATCCGGTCCGCGTCGTGACTCACCACCAGCACCAGTCGAAACCGATTGGAGGTTCGTGAATCCATGGCGGCACCAGCAAGCTTCACTTTATACATTATTCACCCTGGAGATTGAAGAATACCAAAACTACTACCTAGAAAATTTGAAATCTCTGTCATTCACTCATTCTGAGTCCTACCGCCTACCGGCTACAGCTAGGAGAAAATATTCCACACAAGCCCAATTTTTTATCCAAAAATTCACTTCACCTCCTGCAGAGTGCAGTAGCAACTTCGTTTATACAAATTCACCCGATAATTTAAAGAATATCAATTCCACCCCTGAGATTTTGAAATCGGTTGTCTTTTACCGCTGAGGAAACACATTTCAAATATCACCAATTTTTATCCAAAAAAAAAAAAAATGCAAAGAAATATAATAACTGTGACTATTTGAAGTCGACTATATAAATTTTATTTCACCATTAAATAACAAAGAAAAAGTATTAGATGAGTACATCTGCATCGAATTGCAAGTAAACATTAGAGCTTGCCAGTAGCTTCTAAGCAATGATACCAAAAGGCCAAGGACTTGTTATGGGAATCAGATGATGTGCTACATTCAAAAGGTTTTCCAGGTCAACTTTAGGGTAGTGCTGAAGGAGCTTCAAGTTCGATATGAAATCGCCGGACAAGAGATCGCCTCTGACACATAGCAACATAGCGCAACAGACTCGCAGTAGCATATCCTGCATCGTGCTAGGTTAAAGTGAAAATGTTGCAAAACTTCAATGATGTTTTTGAGGTCAATGGTACTATGGAAGTGTAGTTAAGGCATCGAAGGGCACCTACTTGCACCCCGGAAGGATGGCTGAGAAGACAATCCCATATCCTCATGATAGATGAGAGTTCAAATTCCTGGGTTAGTAGCAAGGTAATCCACCTGAATGCATAGAACTGAGGATTCATCTGCACATTAAAAATGGAAGATAAAATAATATGCCATGTGCATTAAAATAGTTAAGCAATTCACATGAACAAGACACAAAAAAACCTTTCTTTTTTTATGAACATATATGGAAAGAAGGCCTTCTATTTAGGCGAAGGTGAATTTCTAACCCAAGGCAAACTTGGCAACAACAATTAATGGTTTTTTTTTTTTAACTCTCAGCCAATCAATAAGTAGTCTGCACGAGCTGCCAATAGCATGTGCTAAAGAGAAATGGACAATTGAAGGATTGGATCATTATCAAAATCTTTAACTGCTAATTACGGCCAGCAAATTTTACATGTCTGATTTAAAGCACCTTAACGTGCTCATTATGTTTTTGCTCTTTCTAGACAGCAGCGCCTTATTGATAGCTTCGTTACTTTTCAACTATACACCAACACGTTGATATCCTCCATTTGCTAGTATTTGCTCTCAACTTTCCAACTCTTGAAATCCACATAAATACATTATTGTCTCAATCATCCTTTAATCTGAGTATATTGTTGACTTCTTGTTGTGATACATCGCATCCAAGTGTAAAACTAAAATGCTGCAGCTGATAGATGTGCTTTGAATCTTACCATCAGAGCTACAATATCTGACTTCTTGAGGATTGAGATACAAACATTAAAATCTCCACATGACAACATGGAAAATACAAGAATGTGATTTATCAAATACCTTGGAGTTATCAAGGTGTCGCCAAAGTTCTTCATCATTGGCTTTAAGAAGTTGAGAAAACTGCAGGAGAGTAGAATGGATTCCAACAGAGCTATTATCTAGTTGTTGACAGAAATGGTCCACAGAGCCACTCAATAGTCGAACAAAGCATTCGAAACTATCTGCTTCAACAGCTGACTGAAAAAATGCACAAGAAACACCCAGTCAGCTTCTTGTGCTAGCAGATGAAATACCAACTATGCACCCGTCAAAAAAAAAAAAAAAAGCAGTTTCATATGTTCATCTTGTCCAGGAACAACATCGGAGTTTCTAATATATTCAAGTGTCAATATGATAAGATTTCAATTGCCTTTGCTAACTTAAGTTACTAGTATGCATACTTGAAGGAGATGAAGTAGAAGAGAAATGAAGTAGTTTAAGTATAGAGAATAGACATTACATGAATTTAATTCAGTCTATTTTACTCTTGTTTCTTGTTTATTTAGATGGAATAAAAAAGGAAGGAATAAAATTACTTTCATATTTGTGTTTATTACATGCTGAACCCTCATTTCTGTTTCTGACCAATTTGGGAGGAAATAGAATAGATGAATTAGATCGAATTACATTCCTTCTCTCTGCTTCCCAGGAAAATTAAAATTTAATGATTTAATTTCTTCTTCCTCTTTACCTTGGGTCTACTTTCAGCTTTTGATACAAAACTAGTTATATTGCAGATTGTTATGGTCCTCAAGATAAATACCTTTCTCTCCCCATACATCACTTTCTTCTCCTCTATTCTTCCTTGGTCCTTACCATAACTATGTCCACATCATTAGAAGGAGAACTTGTGTTTCAAAGCAACATAATAAGAAAACCAGCAGTCCATTTTATTTGTACTGATTGTAAAAGGCTACTACACAAAATATTGGTGTAACTGCCCTAATTGGATAAATTTAAGGGCAGTTTTCCCTGACTGATTTAGATCAAACTAATAATTTGAAATCAATAAACAATAAACTCTCCGTCTTCAACCCAAGTAGTCTAGGAATTCTCATTTTTCCTTAAATACTCTGTATTGAGTTTCTGCCATAACAATGTGGTTCCACCAAATCACAATTCACTATGACAATTCACGCTCTCTTAAAGCCCTAACCAATAAAGTTACCAACCTCTAAAATAAAGTGGCATGATTTCATTGATATAAAATCGTATGTTCATAATCTAGACATGAAAAACTCATACAACAATATCAAGGTGACAAGGTCTTAGCTGAGCAATAGTTTTCTAATTTTTGATAGCTTAAAAGTAGTTCGGATCCTCTGTCCCAAATTGGCTGTGTCCCCGTGTCCCATCGTCGATTGGACGGGTCAGATTACATCTCAA
>JBBPFQ011111794.1:0-10005 GCA_037974815.1 Kaempferia elegans | reverse complement strand
GCGCTCGGAACTACCGGAGATGCATTATAAAAGGGGCTTCGACCTAGAGGTTCAGAACAAGAATTCAAGCAACTTTCACTCCTGTGCTCTGCGCTCAAAACGCCTCTACGACGCCGAAAAGCTCTCCGACATTCTGCGCTCGATCTGCTTCCTTTTTGTCAGTATAATTTTTGTTTACTGCATAATTTTTGTACTTAATTTCTAAAAAGAAAAGTATAGTTTTGTTACACTTTTCTATCTTTTATAATCATTTTTACGAACTAGTAGATTGCCCAACGATACGGTCCAGAGGACCGTGGGCCTTGCAGTAGGAGTCGATACAGACTCTGAAACAAGTAAATCCTCTGCGTCATTGTCTCTTTGTGTTTGTGTGTTTTACCTTCCGTCGCGCCTTTGATTTTAAAACAGTTCGAAACGATTTTAAAGCCACGTGATTCACCCCCCCTCTCACGTGCACACGATCTAACAGTTACTTCTAGTGATGTCCATGTGACTTATCACAGTCTAGAAGCGTATTCTAGGAAGTTTGCTTAAGGTTTCCAAAGGTACACTTAAATCAAACACAAGTTAAAAGCAACCCTTGATAATTTAACATAATTCCTCTTAAAAAAATTATAGGATCACCTTGATTGATAATTTAGACTGGGTGACTTGAAAACAACTTGATTAATTAATTGAAATCTTAAATCAAAAATAAAATAAATTAAAACTGTAAATTAATTAAAATCGTAATCTAATTAAATTAAATTAAAATTTTGATCTAATTAAATTAAATTAATTAAAATCATAAATTAAATAAAATCTTAAATTTAAACTTAATTAAATAAAATTAAATATATTAAAATCTAATAAAATGAATTAAAACCATAAGCCTAAAACTAAAACTAAACTAAACTTTAAATTAAATTAATTAAAACTTAAACTTAAATTAAATTTAAAACTTTAACTTAAATTAAAATTAAACTTAAAACTAAATTAAACGTTAAATCTTTATCAACAACATAAGTTTAGTAATATAAGATGACAATTAGGTATGTGCTATGTAGAATAGTATATTTTTGTGATATTTTTAAATGATAGTTTTTAAACATTTATATTTTCTTTTAGACCCATGATTTACAAAACTTAGTTTTTCAAAAACATCAAGATGGAACTAGCCTAGGTCTGGCCATAGAAAGCATGATCCTATAGCTTTAGGAAACAAACATCTCACAAGCATACTAAGGTTCCATGTTTGTGTATTATGAAATATAGAATGGGGTGAGATACTTAGACTTTAGCCTAGATTTAGGATGTTTTTGTCAATGCATCGATATAAATCCGAGCTTTAAACATATATTGATCAAGTTGAGTTAATCTTGTTTAGTCAAAATTTACTGAACCCAAAAACTCAACTTGACTAACTTTAGTCAAATAAGCTGATATCTTGTGATAAATAGCTAAAAGCTAAAGTTAGCCATTTCCAAATAAGGACAAATTTCTAGATTTTTTAATGATTTAATCATGCTTGGACTTTAGGGCACTTTGAATTAAGGGGAGCATTAACATCAGTTTTGGATGAATTTATTTTCAAAATTATCAAACCTATGAATTTTTGAAAAATATTTCAAAAATTTTCTTAGAAAATCTAAAAAAAAACTTATTTTCAAAAATTATTTCCAAATTTACTTTAGAAAATTTCAAAACTCTTTTTCAAAAACTATTTCAAATTTTTAGAAAATTCATTTTCAAAACTTATCTCAAATTCTTAAAAATCATTTTACATTTCAAAATAAGTTTTCTTATTTTCCAAAAACTTCAAACTTTTATCTTTCGAAAACTTGAACTTAAGAATTTTTTGAAAGTTATTTCAAACTTTATTTTGGAAACAATTTTAAAATTTTCTTAGAAAATTTGAAAACTTATCTTTGAAAACTATTTTCAATATTGTTTAAAATTTATTTCAAATTGTATTTTCAAAATGAATTTTAAATATTATTCTTCAAAATACTTATACCTTAGATATTTTTCAAACATAGTAGCAACTTTAAAGTTTTCAAAATTTATCAAAACTCTGAAATTGATGTTTCTGCTGTAACCTAATTTTTGATGTGTGTAAGGAGAGAGATGTTAAATTTAGGGGAGTTTAACTTAAGAGGGAGAAAGTTTATTATTTGACTATCATGTTTTTAACTTAACTTTGAACTAGATTGCTAAACATCAAAAATGGGAGATTGTTGGTGTAGGGAGCACCATAATTGAACTTATGTTTTGATGTTTTCAAAGGTTCATGTTAAGTCTTATTGTTAAATGATGAATTAATCAAGTGTGTAGAATGCTCAACTTGGAAAGTCCTAGTAGGTAAGCTGGACCCGATACTAGGCGAGGAAAGTCTCACTAGATCATGGAACCAGGCAAGAAGTCCAGATGAGTCAAGTGGACCTAATATCGGGCAAGTGGACTCGATATGTCTGGAGGATCCGATATCGAGTCAAGTGGAAGCCCTGACAGTCAAGCTGATGCTGGAGGACCCGATATCGACGGATTACGGTGATCAGTCTACGGATCAATGTTATTTCCAAAATTAACAAGATTTGAATCATAGTACAAAAGGTAAAAAGAGGATCCGTCGACAAACCAAACCTGATTAGTTGACGGAACATCAAGATTTACGTGATTGAACGGATTGGATCACAACATACAAGGAACAGAGAATCTGTTGATAGATAGACTTATCAGTCAATGGATAGGTTCAGTCGATGGATCCCTTTATCAATCGAAGGAACGTGACCTATAAAAGAAGCCATCGAGCTCCAAGCCAAAAACAACAACTGCTTTCTGATTTTCTACTGCACTCATTCACTGTTCGTGCAAGCTGCAACTACTACGCCACCGGGAGGCGTCCGACATCCTTTGCTTCATCTTATATACGTTATTGTCGGTATATTTGTTTTACTTGCACATTGTATTCATACTTGTACTATTTCATCATTTAGTGGATTGTCCAACGAAAGCGATCAACGATCACAGACCTTGAAGTAGGAGTCGGGTGGGCTCCAAACCAAGTAAAAAAAGAAATTTATATTTTGTCTTTTGTTTTTTTACTTTATTCCGTTGCATACTCTAGTTTTTACGAAAGAAAAGAAAAGTTTTTAAAGCGACGAGATTTAACCCCCCTCTCTCGTACTCTTATGATCCAACATTTTGGTTAATAATCAACTACATGACTCATCCACCAGTCAATGGAATCAATTGGATTCCATCACCAGTCAACACATACCTTGAATCTTCGTATCCATTTAGGGTATGGGGGAATCATTAGTAGCCCGCTTATCTTTTTACTCATATTCCTTTAGAAAGTGATGTTGTTTACTCACTTTCATTTCTTCTTCCCATAGTGGTAGTTCTGTCAATATCAAGATCTTCTACCTTATCATTTAAAAGTTACATTCCTTGTATTCTTTGTGCAACTCTTATCCAATCATCAAGTAATAAATGTGTTTCTAAAGAGGTGGGAGACAAAATAGATTATCTTTCATCCGAGATATTACCTCCGAAACTTAATGATTGTTATATATGAATAGTTGACGTCGGACAAGCTAAAATCTTCTTTGCTATGAAAGAGAGGATGGAAAAATGTTGGGTTTTCTACTATTCTTGTAAAATATTAAATTTGGGTTCACTATTTGTTTCACTAAAATAAAAGTTGTAAAATAATTCTCAAGTTCTTCTATGTTTGTGGACGTTTCCTTGATTGATTGCGGCAGCTCACGGCGGTGGGATGTGAAAGGATGACCTCCGGAGGGAGCTCAGGCGTGGAACGAGTTGAGGCCAAGCAGCAGTGAGGCTTGCGGTGGGGAGAGAATGGTGTCGACGATAGGAGTCAGAGTCGCGGATACAATGCAACGATGAGGTGGTGTAGACAGAGAGGATAGGTGGTAGTAAGAAAGGCATAGCGATGAGGATGCGACAGGGAGTGATTGACGGGCGGTGCAACTTTAGAGTGGTGCTTGGTGGCACGGCTGGGCTTCCCGGATGGTGGCGTGCGGTTGCTTGGATAGGGCAATAGTCGGCAGAAGCGTCAAGGGAGGAGAGGCACAATTGGAGCTATGGGAAGGTTGGCAGCGGTGCATGGGAGGGAGGTAGGCGGCCGGTTCGGTGACGGGGCAGTGGATGGGGCATGTGTGTGTCGTGCACCGCATGAAGAGGAACAATGACCTTTAATTAAAACTTAAAGTTGACTTAGTCAAAAGCGTACAGAATTATTCCATTAACCTAGAAAATTTCATAATAAAAAATATTTTAAAAATTCATAAATAAATATATTTATTATTATATTATTATTATTATTATTATTATTATTATTATATCAAATTAATTTGGTCCCTATTAAACAATTTGATCATCCTACCAAATAATTTATTAATTTGGTTAATAAATTTATGTAAACGGAAATTTTAAATCAAATATTAAATTGATTTGGTCCCGTTAATCAATTTGATCATCCTATCAAATAATAAATTAATTTGGTTAATTACTTGATTTTTGATAGAATTTCTTTTCTTAAATGTAACACTAGTAGTATCAAAACTACTGGTCATCTCAATAATTGGAACAAACATCTATCCATCATCCATCTAGTTCACTTAGTCTTCTAAAATTCTTATAGTTTTGTGGCATGTTACATGATCAAATGGTGCAACAAAGGCTTAAAATATATAACACACACTAACTGTATTAGGGAAAGTTACATTTGAATCAATTAGGAAAATATGTACTTAATGTCAATTTCATCTTCTACAAGATTTAGGCTAGAATAATTAAGGTCATGCTTTGAAATCTTATGTCATGCTGAGTGACATGATCCAAATATAATGTTCAGCTTAATTATTAAAATCTATTACTAAGTGATTCGAGTAATCTTTCATGTGTAGCTCATGCCAATATGCTCTTGAACATTGACAATAGTGACACTCAGGCACCCTTTGCAATTTTCAGCTGATTTTAGTAACTTATTTCTCTAAAATTCTAATTCAATTAATTAACTAATTATTACTTGCTGTATTTTTATTTTTAAGAAAGTAAACAAATTAAGTGGAAGAACATTGGGCTAAATTTTATATAAATTGGTTTTGACAAGCAATGAAGTAAAAGTGAGTACAAATTATTTTTAATTCAACTATTTAATTGATTTAGTGAAGGGGAGCCTTGACACAACGGTAAAATTGTTACCGCGTGACCTTGGAGGTCACGGGTTCGAGTCACGGAAATAGCCTCTTGCAAAGTAGGGTAATCTGCCTACAATAGACTCTTCTACCCTATATTGGCAGGGCTTCGTGCACTGGGTTGACCTTATCTGATTGATATAGTGTTGTTAAAAGTACAAAATTTAAGTGAAAGAGTATTGTATGTGTAAAACCCAAACTTCATCATCTCTATACACTTTAACACATGTTGAAGTGTGCCAAGGTTTCAATGAATACAATTTTAATTCAATTGCTAATCTAATTGCTATAGTTTATTTTAAAAAATAAATAAACTAAGTGAAAGATATTAAAGGACTAGAATCTATATAAGTTCTTCTCAGCACGCTAGGTATACAATATAAGTGTCAAAACTATATTATTTTTGACGAAGACCAAAGCTCCAACATGAATGATATTTTAAACCTTGCTCCTATACATGACACTCGTTTTAGAATTAGCAAGGCGGAATTAGTGGTTGAAATATTTATAATATTTTGTAACTTGTTGCTATGGAAATTTAAATATTTTAAAATTGCTATAGACTTATATTTAGAAGTAAACTTAGCTAAGTGGATAAGGATTATAAAAATAAGACTTATTTGTATTTATCTTGACACACTCTTGGGAGAGTGCCCTTGAGTGTCGAGTGTCAACACAACATGACACCAAAATGCTATAGTTTTGGTTGAAATTTGACACTCCAATTCCACATGAGATTCTAAACCTCTTAAGATTATCCTAAAGGCGATCAAATTATGATTCTCAGTTACTTAACTGTTCTTTCATAGTGTTTTCAGATAGAAGGCGCATATTTAGAAGGTAATAAAAGTATGAACAATTGGGATGTCTTCAGTCACATACCAGGTAATGATACGATGTTTGCTAGATTTCAGCTAAAAAATCCTTGCTCTTCATGTGTATGAACTTTCCAAAACCTGTTAGTTTGTTAAGTATATGGTTGTTATCATAAACGTCTACTGAAAATTATCGATTTCTTTAACAGGAAAAATTAAAGATGGTAAAAATGGTGATATTGCTGATGACCACTATCATCGCTACATGGTAATCCATTGCACCTTGTATGGTATCATTAGTGGGATATAATTACTCTTTAAATACTTCCAAATGTTTGATTTTTATTGAGCAGGAAGATATCGAATTAATGCATGAACTCGGGATTAACTCATATAGATTCTCAATATCATGGTCAAGAGTTCTTCCAAGTGAGCTAATAAATTCGGTGCTTCTATTGAACACTTAAATATAATTTATGAATTTTTCCCTCTCTGATAGGAGGTCAATTTGGGGATGTCAATCCAGTCGGAATAGAATTCTACAATAGTCTTATTGATGCTCTTTTGCTGAAAGGTAAACTTATGTGTTCTCACATGACTAAAATATTGCATGATCCTTTTAAATTAGAAACTGAATATCGTTAATTATCAAACAAAGACTGAATGCCTATCAAATCAATGAACAGGAATACAACCATTTGTGACACTCAACCATTTTGATATACCTCAAGAACTTGAAGATCGATATGGCTCATGGTTGAGTTCACATATACAGTATGTTTTATCTTACAACACCCTCAACATGCTGCAGAGTGCAGACTCATCTTGCATTAGCCTTGTTCTTCACTCAGTTTACTCTGACATTTTTTCAGGGAAGATTTTAGATATTTTGCAGAAGTATGTTTCAGGGAATTTGGAGACAGAGTGAAGTTTTGGATCACATTCAATGAACCAAACCTTTTTTTGAAATTGGCTTACTGTATTGGAAGGTATCCCCCAGGGCGTTGTTCAGAGCCATATGGAAATTGCCATAGCGGAGATTCTGAAACAGAACCATATATAGCAGCCCACAATGTAATCTTATCTCATGCAGTTGCAGTTGATATTTATAGGAAAAAATATCAGGTGACAGATTTAATCTAAACATCTTCTTAAACAATCAGGAGTTAGTATTGCTATCTTCATGTTCTGAGATGTTTTTTTTTTCACAAATTTTTTTTTTTGAAATCTTTTGAAGGTTAAACAAGGTGGTTCTATTGGAATTGTTGTCACTTCAAAGTGGTTTGAGCCATTGACAAATTCAACAGCTGATTGTTTAGCAGCTGAACGGGCATTAGCTTTTGAAGCTCCATGGTATTTGTTTCTTCTTCAAAACCCATAGGCATTGCATTTAGAATG
This sequence comes from Kaempferia elegans, assembly GCA_037974815.1. NCBI lineage: Eukaryota > Viridiplantae > Streptophyta > Magnoliopsida > Zingiberales > Zingiberaceae > Kaempferia > Kaempferia elegans. The sequence continues at coordinate 2,588 of JBBPFQ011111794.1, read as the reverse complement.
AATAAAAGAGTTTTCATGCTCTATCAAGGAGAGCCTTGGCATAATTAATAACTTTGAACTTGAAAAAATGTTGGAACTTGAATCTGTGACAAAGTTTGTGGTAAAACTAACTAATCTTTGTCTTTTACAGATCGTATGCACCTATAACATGTATAGAAAATTCTGTCACAATTTTAAAACTACATTGCCATTTTAGTAGTGATAATTCTGTTTCTGTTAATTGTGTTTACAGGATTCTAGACCCAATATTGCTCGGTGCTTATCCCCAGCAAATGCTTGAAATCCTTGGTTCAAGATTACCCCCTTTCACCTTGGAAGAAAAGAAATTTCTATTGCAGAACAAATTGGACTTCATTGGGATCAACCACTATGCAAGCAACTATGTCAAGGATTGCATACTCTCTTCATGCGACTTGAATGTCTATGACAGGGATGCATTGGTAATTACAACTGGGAGTAAAGATGGTAAGCCAATTGGAGATGAGGTATGAACTTGTAACGATTCAGCTTGGATTTCTCAATCAAATACACACAGAAAAGATTTAATAAAAGTTATATGTAGAAACTTTGGGTGTTCAACTGACAATCTTTTTTTTCCTGCTTGTGGAAACTACTAAATAAAACTTCCAAAATGGGCATGTCCTACTTAGTTCATTTGATCTTGCAGACTGGCTTGGCAACATTTAATTCAGTACCTTACGGAATTGAAAAAATGGTGCTGTATATCATGGAAAGATATAAAAACGTACCTACATACATCACTGAAAATGGTAATAAATTTAGAACTACTACTATTGCATCAGCATACGATCACAATGGATTTATAGGTGCTTTTGCTCTTGCAAGGTTATGCGCAACAAAGCCAAGGTTTATCTAAGGAGGAATTGCTAAATGACACAGAGAGGGTCAAATATATCAGCTCTTACCTAGACTATTTATCCTCAGCCATAAGGTAACCATTGAGTTCAAGTTATAGCTATCAGCAAAGTGGTAAACAAGTATTATCTAAAACACTTGGAGAAAATGCTGCTACTTGAAATGATCGCCACAAGGAAATAAACTTTAGAGCCATAAGTTTTTAGTTTTATCATGTCTTCATGGTATATATGTAAATAAGATTTATCGATTCACAAATTATATAGATGGCCTTCTCACGTCAAGAGAAAATTTGGCTAATCATGTGTCTCATTATGCAGACAAGGAGCTGATGTAAGAGGCTACTTCTGTTGGACTCTTCTTGATAACTTTGAGTGGGCATTTGGTTATACACTAAACTTTGGGCTTTATCATGTTGACTACCAAACACAAAGAAGAACTGCAAAACTGTCTGCTAAATGGTACAAGAATTTTCTGAGTGCTGAAAAGCTTCAATTGAACACCAAAGCGTTGAGACATGAGGTTTAACTCCCATTTAAAGATGGAGTTGTTAGATCATATTATGGGAACGTTTGTTTATTATAGTGTATTTATTTTGTTACTTTAGTTTTTTCCTCCTATTTCACATGTTCAAGGAAAATTATTATTTAATAAACTCCTGTACATCGCACCAATTTCATTACAATTTATCTCTGTTAAATTTTCGTTCTTCATTTTTTCCTATTCATGTTGCTATTTTTTTTCTTTTTATTTATTACCTTATTTTCCCAATATTTTTCCTCATAATGGGTGGGAAGGAGCTGCATTTGTTCTTCTGAACGGGGGCGTTGTCGTCGAGCAACATTGGACAAAAGTACTATTAGCATAACATTATATCTTTATGAATATGGATATACATATATAAATTAAGTTTAACATAATACATATTCCTTAATGCCTAAAATTTTAAAGTAAATAATTTTCACAATATGATACTTGAAGTAAAAGATACCTTGGCTCATGATGACTTTTAATATGAAGAAACTACTAGAGTACCTTTAAGACAATTGTGTTTCTCCCTCTTGACCTCCCTTCTTGCTTGGCCTCTTTGATGGAGCAAAGGCCTATATATAAGGTAGAGGGTGGCAATCTTTTAGTTAATGGATCTGCAATCATAAGGTTAGTGCTCATGTGCTCAATTGACACTCTTTGTTTTTGAACTTCTTCTTTAAGGTAAAGTATTTTATTTCCATGTATTTAGCACATTTTGAATATTTGTCGTTCTTAGAAAAGAAGACTGCTATGACATTATTATAATAAATTTTCAGCAGCTTGACAATATTGTCGATTATTCCAAGTCCTGAAATGAAGTTCCACAATCATAATTCACGAATGGTGGTCTCAAGGCATGTCACAAACTTAGCTTCCATAGTTGAAGCAGCAATGATTGATAGTTTCACGCTTTTCCATCAAATTGCTTCTCCAACTAAGAGAAACAAATAACTAAATGTGGATTTTCTAAAATCCAAACATCCAGCAAAATCTGAATCTGAGTATTCTATCACCTCAAGATGATAGGATCTCCTATAAGTGAGCACGTATTCTTTCGTCCCTTGTAAATATCGTAAAACTTTCTTTGCAGCTTTCCAATGATCCAATTCTGAATTACTTTGATACCTACCCAGCATTCCAACAACAAAACTAATGTCTAGTCTGGTACAAGTTTGAGCATA
>JBBPFQ011111576.1:0-10007 GCA_037974815.1 Kaempferia elegans | reverse complement strand
CAGTCTTTCTTCCAGACATCTTATCCCTCGGAAGCACCGCACGCATCCTTCTCATTCGTCAGTGTACTTTTTCGCAACTCCTTGTCCCCCAGATGCACGAGCCCATCGACTCGCTTCTTGTGTCATCCTTCTCGCTCGCTGCGTCTTCCGCTCGACTTCTTGTGTTTCTAAGTCTTTGCACACTTAGACACAAGGGATCAAAAATGTAGAGCCTAACTTAACTCCTTGATCACATCAAAACTAATCCGGATACATACAGAAAGTATCATCTGTTTTGTCTTCTGAGTTATCATTATCATAATAATTGACTCTATTGTGTACTCAGTGTTGGTCCCCTCAGGCCGGAAAAAAGGGGTGAGCAGCCTTGAAATCAAAAAATATCTTGTTATTGAACTTAGGCAAGGACACAAGATTAGTTAGGTATAAACAATTAACATTAACAGAATAACATAAGTAAGAAGGTTGGAGTTTACTTAGTTACAACCTAGGTGGTTGTTAATCCAAGGCAAGTGAAAGCACTAAAAGTATCTCCTTCTTTTGTAGGCGGAGAATCCTCTTACACTCTTTGAAAAACTCAGAACATAGCTAGAAATTGACTACAGGTGTTGTTGCTTAGTTGTGCTTAATTCCTAGCACCAGGGGACTTTTTATAGCTTCCTGAGATAGATTTTCGGTGCTGGGAGGCGCCTCCAATGAGTCCCGAAGCGCCTCCAAGTAGATAAGTTTTATCCATAAAGGATAAAACTTTATCTTCTGTCAACGACTGCTTAACGTCTCTTGGAGGCGCCTCCAATATGCCTGAAGACGTCTCCCATGCAGTCTCCGAGGTGCCTCCTTCCTCTCTCCACCGGTATACTTTTCAGCAGTTTCTCGTCCGTCGGATGCATCGAGCTCGTCGACTCGATTCTCATGCTATCCTTCTCGTCTATCGCGTCTTCTGCTCGACTTCTTGTGTTCCTAAACTCCTAGACACTTAGACACAATGTATCAAATACAACAAGACCTGACTTAACTTGGTTGATCACATTAAAACCAACTCGGGGTACTTGCACTTAGTACCTGTGATGTTGTTGGATGTGTTCTACACAATCTTATGTGAAAATGGGATTTTTAAGTCTGTTTACCTGGATGGAGAGAAGTGGAGGAGAAAGAAAAGTAGGGGAAGAAGAACAGTGGTAGAAGGGGAAGGAGAGGATAGGATTTTGCCCCTTTCCGTGTTTACTTGCACACAGAATCAGCAGAGAGATGTGGGCGGAAAAAATACTATTTAACCAAAACACACTTGAATTATTAAGTATATTTTAGTTGAAATAAAGGCTATTTATGTCCTTTTACCTCCCCTCCCTTCTCTTCTCCATGTCTCTTAAAAAAAATGGCTGATGCATTTGGTACTGAATTTGGACCCGAATCTCTCTGCTTCTTTCGTTGCTCAAATCATCTTGGTACATGGTGTGAGGGCGACTCTACTCCTTTCCTTTCCCATTGGGTAAACAGGTTCTGAATTCATATCTGTTTAAACTATGTTGGATATGTGATACCAGTGAGTAGAGGTACTCCGTCTTTACATGGTCAATTTCCCCCTTTATAATGTTGTGAACTACCTCTATAATATATGTAATATATCAGAGCATGTAGGATTCACAAGTGACTCAAAATATGAATGTGATATTGGCTTTGTAGTAATGATTGTGGATCATGGATACTTGTGCTTCTGTTGCTCAACGTCAATGTAATTTCATTTGTCTTGTTAATATTAAGAGCCACTTTCTTCTAGAAATAGTATTATATTTTTCTTCAAAATGTAAGGTGCTTCCTTTGAATATTATTTAACCACATTTTACTAAATACATTAAAATGAGAATAATGAATTGAGTGTGACGTAGACTTTATGTTGCTGTCTCTCTGATGACTGATCTACTTTTCCCTCTTATAATGTTGTGAATCATATGCCTATATTTTACAAATGTGGATGTTGCTAGCTTATAAGTTGTTGTCGCCTTTAATTATTAGGATGAATCTAGACCTTTTACAGATTGTCTTTTACCATATTTTCATGATTATTTCACTTGCATCTATTGCTGGTATGGTGTGGATCAGTGGATCTTAACTAAAAGAACTGGAGTTGAAATTGGATAAACTCTGCTAAAGAATGCTGTCTAATGTGTAATGATTTAGGGAATTAAAATTGGAACAAAGCCAATACATTTTTTAGCAATGCAAAATGCCAGAATTGTTGAAATTTCTTAAAATTTCAATTTTCTAATTCCTATGGACAATTTAATTTAAAGCAATTAGTCTGTTAATGGAATAAAAAGATTTACAAAGATTATAACAGGAAGTTGAAGCCGGAAGTAAGGTGGTAGAACAATCACTTCTTAATGAAAGAACATTGTAGATGAAGTTGCTCGAGGTGATTGTATTCGTAGAACTCTGGTTTATTTAGCTGTGAGACAAATATAAAATTGACATAAACATGAAGTTGTACTGGAAATGATAACTCGAGCAAGTTGCTCACACACCTGACGTTTCATGCTATTAGATTAGTACAGTAGTCAATACATGGTTTCGCACAGCATTAGAATTTTTCATCTTTTATTCTTTGATAATAAGTTGAATGGAGGTGCTTGTATATTAGATGCTTCGTTCAAATTATCAGAACTCTTAATATTATTAATTCTTTAAGCTCCAATATGACATAAATAAGATATTTTCTTGGGTGATTATTGATTTCCAGCAACAGAGATAATGTTTTCAGTTTAAATTTGTTAGTTATCTCATTCTTGTGATACTTTAGCATAAAGTAAATTTTTTTAACCGATTGAATCAGTGATCAACTTTTGTCATATAATAACCAGAGAGAAGTTGGTTCTAAGAACTGATACCCGCTGCCAATTTTTAAAAAAAAACAAGAGAAGTTCCTGGTACTGAATTTCGTAAAAAACTATCTTCGTTCTGTTGATTGTTCATCTGATCTGATGCAGCAAATGCGACCACCACTACCTGATGACGCCCCACCAGAGCTGGTCTTCTTAGTGCAGTCATGCTGGGTGGAGGATCCCAACACACGGCCCAGCTTCTGCCAGATTATACGGATGCTGAACGCCTTCCTTTACACTCTCCCACAAGCTGCTTCACCAGAATCAGAGACCAGCTTTCCATCCCTGATGAGCACGAGTGGCACCATTACAACGACATCTGCACGCAGGGGAGGCAAGTTAAACTTTCTTCGGCAGCTCTTTGCTGCAAAGAAGGCAAGCAGTGGTAGTGCATAAGCAATTAATGGAAATTTGTACCTTTCCCTGTGAACGACTAATGAAGTATAGGCAACATGTAATACAGAAGAAATCATGCTATATTTTTGGCAGATGTAAGAAAAACTAGCGACGACAATATTTATGCAAGCTATGGATATCTAATCTGACATTCTAACTTATGCTCTTTTGCTCATTAATACGAGTTATCCTTTCAGTCATCTAAGAGGTGATTTGTCTTCGAGGCTTTGTAGTTGTTGACGGCATGTTTTGACTCTCCCTTCTCACGGTAACTTAGGTTACGTGGATCAGAGCTGAGACCTAGCACGCGCTGTCAAGTACACTTTACCCAACTATGCCAAGCCCACGCTCAATTATTTTTGAGCAAATATCAAGAAGTTCCTTTTTTTTTTCCAAATCGTAGGCGCTGATTTTTGATTTTTTTAATAAAAAAGAACATCCATCCTATGGTTCAGTTAATTACTAAATTGTTGTCTAATACATTTAAGTATTATTATTTTCTGTCTAAACCGGTTGAGCGCATTGTAATAGTGATGAAATGGTAGCTTTTTCAACCTGAATGATGGGTTGTGACTTTTTTTTTTTCTATATCATTTTATTTCTTTACAATGTTTGATCTGGTTCATTGAAGTTTTTTTTTTAAATTTTTTTTAGAATTTTGCTGATGATGGATTTATTTGAATACAAAATATGTAGGAAAATTTCACCTTCATCTTCATATGGTCAATCTTAATCTATAATGCAGATTCAAATAGTAGCTAATACAACTATGGATAGGGACGATTTCATGGTTGCTATAAATTACTCTCTCAATTTATTTAATTTAAGGTAACCATCCACTTTATTTATTTTAGAAATTTACTTATGTGGTATTATATTCATCTTTTTATTATTTTCTTATCTTTCTTCCAATTTTTTTTATTTTGTATTATCAATTTTTTACTGAACCATATAAGTTTCTAAAATTACCAAATCCCATAAGATAATTTTAAAATTATTAAATCATATATCCATTTTTCATTTTACCCCTAATCATCTTACTGATAAAAAAATCAATCGAATAGATTTTTGCTTGAAAATTAGTTGATTGATTTTTTTTACCAGCCGAACTGATTTCTCTTTTTGCTAAAATTTTAAAATTTCGAGTAAATCAGTCGACTGATAATAAAAATCAGTCGACTAATAATAAAAAATAATTTACTTATTTGTTTTTTTTTTATCAAAGTCAATTTGGGCAAAATCGATTGATGAACCAAACGATCTCGGATTGACATGCAACTTATTCCTATGTGTTCGGGTAGTTCTACTGATTATATCTATGCCCTTAAACATTAATTTAATCAAATATATTGAGAGTAATGATTTTTGAACATGAATTAAATTTTTTAAACATATTCGTGTTTAAAAAATTACTACTTTTAATATATTTAGTCAAATTGATGTTAGAGAGTATAAATATAATCAGGAGAATTAGACAGATGTCTAAAATCGGTTGATGGACTAAATGACCTCTGATTGATATGAAACTATTCTTATGTGTTTGTCTAATTCTCCTAATTATATTTGTCCCTTCAAATATCAATTTGATTCAATATATATGAGAGCGGTAATTTTTTAAACATGAATTAGATATTTCAAACACATTCATGTTAAAAAATCACTGCTCTTAATATATTGAGTTAAATTGATATTTGAGGGCATAAATATAATAAAAAAACTAGATGAACATATAGAAACTAATTTCATGTCAAACTGAAAATGTTTGATCTGGCAACCGATTTTGCCCAAAACTAACTAATGGATCAAACAATATCGAATTGACATAAAGCTAGCTCTTATGTATTCAACTAATTCTCCCGATTATATTCACACACTCAAATGTCAATTTGATCTAATATATTAAGAACAGTGATTTTTTGAATATGAATTAAAATTTTCAAATATATTCGTGTTCAAAAAATTAATGCTCTTAATATATTGAGTCAAATTGACATTTGAGAGTATGAATATATTTAGAAAAAGTAGATGAATATATAGGAGCTACTTTCATGTTAATCCGAAGTCATTTAGTCCATCAACTAGTTTTGGACAAAATCGGCTGATGGACCAAACATTTTTAGATTGATTTGAAACTAACTCCTATGTGTTCGTCTAGCTCTCATGATTATATCCACATCGTCAAATATCAATTTGATTAAATATATTAACATCAATGATTTTTTGAATAAGAATTAAATTTTTTAAATATATTCATGCTAAAAAAAATCATTGTTCTTAATATATTAGGTTAAATTGATATTTGAGTGCATGAAATAATCAAGAAACTAGTTGAACACATATAAACTAGTTTCATATCAACCCGAAGTCGTTTGGTCCATCGACTGATTTTGCCTAAAATCAAGTTTGATAAAAAAATAAATCAGTAGACTGTTTTTTATTATTAGTTAACTGATTTGCTCAAAATTTTAAAATTTCAACAGAGAAATCAATTCAACTAGTAAAAAAATAGTCAAATTTTCAAATAGAAATCTATTCGCCTAATTTATTTTATCAGTCAACTGATTAAGAGTTAAACGGAAAGTGGATACGTGATTTGATAATTTCAAAGCCAATTACGTGATTTGATAATTAAAAACTTACCTATATGATTCGATAACAAATTGTATTATTATATTTATAATAGTAGAGAGTTTAGGAAAGAGAGAGATTAAAAGAATTTTTATTTTATTTTTAAGATAGAGAGTTTTATTCGCTATAATTGAAAAAAATACTTTAGCATAAATCTAAATTTAGAGAATGGAAAGAAATTACTATGTAAGTGATTTTTTTTACAACAAAATCTAAAATTTAGATAGTTATTATTTTTAAATAAGATAGTGTGGATGCTCTAAATTTCTATAGCGGCCAGCCATTTCCTATCTCCACGAACACAATCCGATCTGGCCCAACGATAACATTATAGTAAGATAATCAACTTATAACATCCCTCAGGTAAACTAATCTCCTACCCTGTTATAATAACTCTACCTTGCCCCATTGGCCAAGCCATAACAACAAGGTACAGTGAAGGCCGAGTAGGTTAATAATGTGTTCTATTCTATGTTTTTCGTTGTGTTCCCTTATCGTCAACGCCAGTGTGGTGCGGCTGGGTGTTAAGAATGAGCTCCCTACACCTCTTCTCTCCTTCTTCTTCCTCTACTGCTCGTCTTATTCGCAGTCCTTTTCCCTCTTCCTTCATCGTGCCTTCGCAGCTCTCGATGGCCAGGACTCGCTCCGTCCCCTGCACGCCCATGCGCTCCAAATTCTCCTCCTCTTTCCCCCGTAATACAGTTTTGATGACACAATAACTCTCTCTCCTCTGTCGACTCTTCTCTCCTCTCACCGGGTTTTCCTATCTCATCTTCCAGGAATCTACGCCTTCTCGAGCAACGACATCAAGGTAGGATCCAACATCGAAGTCGATGGTGCTCCCTGGCGGGTTCTCGGTATCGCCTCTCTCTTATATGCCCACAACGTGGATTGTGGCTCCCTATTTCATCATGCCGCTGTGTCCTTCATCGGCTTTTGCCTACATTTATGTGGAGTAGAAACCCTAGTTAATTATCTTTTCCTTGATTTGTTGAACTTGGTAGAGTTTCTCCATGTCAAGCCTGGAAAGGGGGCAGCTTTCGTGCGGACCAAAGTGCGTAACTACATGACAGGCAACACAGTTGAGAAAACCTTCCGAGCTGGAAGCACGGTAAATGCGAATTTATACTCAACTGCTATCTTAGCGTCCATATGGTGCTTGTTCTAATGCATGACTAGATGTCTTATCTTACTATTGATGAATGTTGGCTTGCATTGGCTCTTAATTTCCTTCAGTGTTTCGTTTCTATTTCTTTCTTATACTCTACTAATTCCTTGTTATACATCATGGTGTACCAGATTCTAGAGGCAAATATTACCAAGGAAACCAAACAGTTCACATACAAAGACGGCGCTCAATATGTGTTCATGGATCTGGTAATTTTACATTCACATTTATGGTAATAAACAAATATTGAGAAATTTGTTTGTCTGGTTTAGCATATTAAGTTTAAGCTGTTCGTAGCACTCATGTTCCCTGGTATATATGCATGATATTGTCAAAATTGGAGCATCATACTAAAATTTGTCAAATGGCTAGAAAATAACTAAGAAACAGAAGCCTACTTCTACCAAGATAAATTCATGAATAAAATATGTATAAGCTTCCATAAAAATAAAATAATCTAGTAGATGTGGCCATGACACTGCCCTAAGAGAAAGTGATGCCCCAAGTGTAGAGAGATTGCCGTTGTGCTTACTACAAACTTGCAACTCAGAAATAATTAATGGCATGTATGGAATTAATTTCAATTTTAAATTTGTACTTAAATTTGCTATTTTTCCTAGTTTAGGTGTCAGGCCAAAATGATTAAGCCAAAGTTAATAGTAACATTCATTTATGCTTACAGAGTTGCTTTATTTCACAACTAAAAATGTGAGGCTAAACTGGTGTGTTGTTATCTCCCCACTTAAGATTTGATGTTTGCGTTAAGTTTTAAACTCAACTTATAGCTTAGAATCGCCAAATAGTGGTTACACAATCATTTAGGCAACCCTTTCGAATGTTTCACCATGCCTAGAAGCAGCATGTGAGGCCTAATAGTGGTTGCGTAATCACTTAGGCAACCCTTTCCAATGCCTGTTTAATATTGATCCCGTCTCGAAGTGGTGAGGGTGGACAACCGGTGAGGTGGCACAGCTGTTGACCAGTTTGAAGAACTTTAAGAACACGCCTTGCCCAGGGATCCTAGCGACTTCTTGCAAGTGAGGAGGGAAAAAACCGCCAGTCAGCGAGGCAGGGGCGCCCCTGGCGCAACCACTCCTACGGTTAAGTCAGGAAACAATAGTAGAGTAACAACTAAAATAAGTCGAGGAAGAATGAGTGTGTATGTGTGTGTGCTTGCACCAATGGAGAAGGACCCCCTTTTATAATGGCCCTTATGATCTCCACATTAACGAGGCATTATCTGACTATTAAGCAATCCGTCCCATCAATATATTTGTACCGTATCCAGCCGCCACAATAGTCACATCAGTATGCTTATACTGTATTCAACGATCGCAATAGTCATATAAGTATGGGTACTTTGCCTGTACAAGGATATAATTTTATGACAAACTCACATGCTGTATTAATGACATGAGACTAGGCTCATGGGCTAAAAACCATATTGGGCCTAAAAGTGGGCTCTTCGCAGAGGGCCAATTCTATGATGTGGCTTAAACCGGCTAAATTCTCAAAGGACATGGGAGTAACCTAATCAACGCTTGCTTGGCTGGCGGGTGTCGGCTTCTCTGCCATCTATTTGATTGGCTAGGCCGATCATGCAAACATGTGGAATGGGGCCCTGAAGGTGTTTGGCTCATATTAGGAGCAAAGTTTGGGAACAATGCTTTTAGGGAATCTATCTTATTGGTGGGGGTCGATCGGATGAGAATGTGGAGCCAAGCCCTGTATGGATCCGGTCTAAACCGGGGTGGTGCCTTTTGGGGAATTTATCTGATCGGTAGGGTTGATCGGAAGTAAATTGAGAACAGGCCCTGCAAGGGTCCAATTTGAGATAGGGTAATACATTTTTGGGGAATCCATCTGACCGACATGACTGATCAGAAGTATATTGGGAGTAGGCCCCACAAGGATCCAATGTGAGATGGGGTAATGTATTTTGGGGAATCTATTCAATCGGTAGGGCCGTCGGATGTAAATTGGGAGCATGCTTCGCAAGGATTCGGTGTGAGCTCAGGTAGTGCATTTTGGGAAATTTATCCGACGAGCAAGACCGATCGGATATAAATTAATAGTAGGCCCCGTAAGGGTCTGGTTTGAGTCGGGCTAATGGCTTTAAGGAATTTGTCCCATCGGCTGGGCTGAGCAGACAATTCCTCCTAGATTTTGACCAACCTCCCTTCCAACTTTTTGACTTCCTTTTTACTTCATAGGCCTCATATATATCAGCCAGTCTTCCCTTCAAGTCTAATCGAAGGATGGTCATGTCGACTGACTAGACTCTACCTGATTTTGTTTGGCCAATCAACCTTTTTTCCATCAAGCTCATTTTTATCGTTATCCTCCTTGGGAAAAGGGTTGTTAGACCTCATAAATGTTTGATAATGGAAAATGATATGCACTATAGGTGTCATAAATGTAAGTACCCCAAGTTGATTTTGACATGATCAATCGAGTTAAGTCTTATGTTGTTTTGATATCATATGTCTAAGTATGCAGGAACTTATAAACACAAGAAGTTGAGCGAATTCAAACCATCAAGATGCGGCGAGTTAAAAGGATGGCATGGAAAGCGATTTGATGGGTTTGATGCACTTGACGAATGAACAGTTGTAGAAGAGTACACCAGTGGACAAGAAGAACATGCGCGACATCTAAAGGTTGAGAATCCGGGGAGGAAGTCTGCTAAAGGAGAAGATCTGAGTTGGGTTCAAGTGAACTCAACTTCGATTGACCAGAGCATCATCCAAGCGATCAGAGTGAAAAATGGTTAACAATAGAAGTTAACCACTTTCTAATAAATAATGTCTGAGGTGCCTTGGATGTCATTGGAAGCACCTAAGATGAATAGTACAAGAGGCACCTCGAATATCATTGGATGCGCCTGGGATGAATAGTGCTCGAGGCGCCTCAGATGCCATTGGAGGCACCTTGGATTA
>JBBPFQ011111360.1:0-10007 GCA_037974815.1 Kaempferia elegans | reverse complement strand
CCCAGCTTATAAATCAAACATCAGTATTAGAATGGCTAAATTTATTCTCATTCCAATCTACTATCAAATTCATTCTCATTCCTATTTCTACCTCCCAAAACAAACACCACCTCCATAGGACCTTCCTAACATATCCATGTAAACACTATGTTTCATAATTCATTTAAAATAGGCAAAAATAAAGACAAATGACAGAATGAAATGCTACACGGCACAAATGACAATAACTTAACATGGGGTCTCAGCCTAACTATGAGTCTCGCATGTCAGCATTTAGATCATCAACATACCTTTTCCCTCTTATTTAGTTGTTCTGCCTTGATTTTAAGTTCCTTCTCCTTTTTCTTCAGAGCCTACACGAAAAAACAGTTATGAAAACATAACAAAAGCATACGCTAACAAAGCATGCAAAGATACAACAGACCAGAATAGATTATGACATCAAGGAGTTAAATCTTTAGAACAAATGTTACTGCAACTCTACATACAAATGTTACTGCAACTCTACATATCATGACAAAATGACTTTTTTATGCATCGACTACATATTTGAAATGCACAGAAGCACCTTTGAACTCTTTAACCTAATAAGTTTTTGTCCTTGTCAAATGAACTCTGTTTACTGGTTCACAAGGTTTACTTATTTGTATGTCTCTTTCATTAAGAATACATTACCCTGAATTTTGCACTTACATTAAATGTATCTAGAGGAATATCAATGGTGACTCCATGGTCATTGTAGAAACCAGCAGGTTTTGAAGGAAGTGGCGAAAGCCTGGAATTTGACACAGGAGGAATACTCGATGGATTCTGCAGTCAGTAAAAATCCTTTCAGTTGGATAGATGACTTTGCATCTCCCTTAAAACAACAATTGAGAATAGGATGTCATACGAGATAAAATAGTTTTGAACAAAAAGTACTTATATTTATTTACTCTTTGGTTCAAGCAATTCTTTCGAGATTCTAGCTTATGACACTAGACTATTGATAGTATAGAAGTTAAATACCAGACTTAGAGACTAATCCTTAGTGGGGGACAATCAAAGTGGTATTTAAGCTTTTATTTCTGTTTTTTTTTAGCGGGACTTATCAACTCGAAATACAAATAAAACATCACTAAAACTGTTATTAATTTTCCTAGCTACAAAGATTACGACTCCACTTAATAACCATTGTTTAATTTCACAGCGTACATCAAGAATGACAGATTCATATCATACTGAAAAGACAAAAAAAAAATAGTAAAAAGGTGCCTTTTCAAGCCTGCATAAGCATGACTTCACAGGGTGAGCAACCTAAAAGCGCCGACTATACCGAAATTCTTAGACTAAGCTGCCAAATGCTTCTCGTGGAAGAGAGAACCCCCACGACAAAGAAACAGTCAGACATCACAACAATCCTACCTAGTGAAAGAACAGAAAAGGAAGGTGTAAATGGAGCGACTCACCGCGAAGGGATTGACGTCCTCTTCATCTTCCTCTTCGAAATGGTTGCTATCATAGCGCCTCGCCATGAGCATCGAAAGCTTCACAAGAAGGGCGGGAAGAAGGAAGAAATTGGCGTTAGACTTTAAAAGCTTTCCTCTTGATTTGGTTGTCTTTCTAATCGCCGTGTGGACTAGGCAGTAATAAAAAAAACGAACCAATGCATACGCAAACCAGTATGTTTCCATATAATGACCAAATCGAAGAGATGAAATTTAATCTTATCATTTTATCTCATAGTACAAAATAGGGACAAATTAAGATGACCACCAGAACAAACATCTATTTTACCTTCCTCAGTACTCCACCAGACACAGCAGTGCCCACATGCCACTGCAAGAAAGATTAATGTAGTCAGGCTGATTCTTTAACAACTAAGAATCAAACAGTATTGTGGGCACCGAATCATGAGTCGAAAGGAATGGTACTCGTTCACCAAAGACCTGAAATACATGGCTCTCTAAGAGAAGGTCTTTGTTTGTATATCGCATACCAAAATGAAAGACAATGTCATAGATAAGACGGCATGACAAATGTAAAGGAGGAACGATTTACAGAAATGTTTCACTAGGCATCTCTACTGTCCTGCTTTGTCTTTTTTCTTCTTTTCTTTTTTCTTTTGAATCGTATCACCCGGTTCCTGCTCTTTCTCAACCTGTTTTTTCTTCTTCTTTTCCTTTTTGCTTGGCTCCTCTTCGGGTTGTGGATGGTGCTCTAACTTAGCTTCCTGCTTTGAATCCCTTTTTTTCTTCTTTTTAACTTGCTCTTCCGCTTCGTTTCTGGAAGTTGGATCACCAATTGGCGAGTCAGTGTTCTCTACCTTGGCTATCTTTTTCTTCTTCTTTTTACCTTGCTCTTCTGCTTCGTCTCTGGAAATTGGTGGATCAGTGTTCTCTACCTCGGTCAACTTCTTCCTCTTCTTCTTTCTCTTCTCTCCCTCATCCTTGGCCTGGTTTGCAAGAGCCTCATCTGTTGATTTCTCAGTGGGAGTTGGCTCTGTTTCCTCGCGCTTCCTCTTCTTTGGAAGTGCTGCTTCCTGTTCACTAGCAGGCTTCGGTGGAGTAGGGTCAGTTGCTTGACCAAGGACAAGATCAGCTGACGAATTGTATGTCTACGTTGAGAAAGAAACACATATAAGATTTGCAGCAACAGTTTTCGAGAAAAAAAAAATCCTTAAAATTTCTCACAAAAAAACATCAAGAAGAAGGTCAATCTATATACGTAAGAAACGTATCATGTAGTATGAATGAGATACATTGATAAATATGAGAGTAGCAAGACCATCCATACCTTTGCAGGAATGATCAAGGCCCCTGCACCCTTCTTTCGATCTTTATCATAGAACTCAATCTTGGGCTTCCCTTTGGTTGAACCAGCAGAATGACCCAACTCTCTGCCCTCGAGGACCCTAAGGCGTGCTTCAAGCTATTCAATAATTTTACAAATGTCAATGTATGTTCCATGCATATGTACGAGGAATGAGATCCTTTATAAGTTCTACCTTAGCCCGATTCTCCAATCCCATACTGTTGTCTTGACCATCACCAAGAGCATCATACCGAATAGCCAAAGCGGTCTTGGCAGCAAGAGAACGAGATATTTTCCCTTTGATTTTTGGAGCTGCCTGACCAACTAATGATGCATGGAAAATAAGGCCATACTTTGGTGTAGCATGTTTTGTCTTTAAAGCTCTAAATAATGCCTGCAAATCACCAAGCAACCATTATTAACCAGGTCGATGCAAAAAAGGGAAATTCAAAGATAGAAATAGCCAACTTAAAGTTAAAAACAACTCCTCTAACAAAGACAGTGGAGACAATCATGCATTTAAGGACCATCCCCTGCAAAATTGAATGGAAATGATAGCTGTAACAATCGAATCCAGATGAACAAAATGGTCATTAAGTTACCTATGATACTACCCTCTATTGTGCATGCAAGGTAGGGAAGAATGCTTATGTCACATCGAAACTGTGTGACAACAAGACAAATATTTCAGTGTTCCCATTATTTATTGTTCATTTTCACTAAACGCCTAAAACTCCCGAAGGAAAACTTGAAACATACGACCCATTCCAAGATAGGCAGGAGGACTATTGGGAGGATCATGAACAATGTCTCTGCCACAAAAGAGTACAATTTAGTTTCTCTGCCTCAATAATTAGACATCCAAGTCTAGGAAGAGAAACCACATTAAAGGTTCTCCTCCTGAGTTTAAGGATTTATAGAGCTTCACAACTTGCATCTGAGAATAGCCATTATAGATTCATTGCTACTGTAAACAATTAAACTCCACATGGAACAAATCATCAACAATAGATAAATATAACAGATAGTTCAAAGAATTGGGAGAGATCAAAAGAGTAGCCACTTATCTCCTACCAAATAAAGCCAAACTCAACAATTACAGAAGAAAACAAGATTATTGTCACCAAAAATTACTCTGAAAGCAACCATTGGTGAAGCCACATAAAAGCATAAATGCAAAATCAGTATTTTAATCCAACCTAGAATAATTGGAGCCATACTTTTGCTAAATAAGTGTTCAAATACTTCATCCATCAAGAATACCACAACACCCACCAAATTCTCACTATTCATCATAGTTTCTCTCACATCTATCAGACTATCACATCTATGTGGCAAAAAGGCGATTCGCTCGCCCAAGCGCCCCCGCCAACCCGTTCCTAGGCCAACATGGAGGAGGTAAATCACGGGTGGCTATTAGCCATTAGTGCAAATGTTCAACACATCTATGATTACACTAAGGCTAGCATATTTGAAAGTGAGACAAAAAAAAATAGAAGGCATACCTTTTCAGCACCAAGAATCTGAACTGTGCTTCCAGGTTGCTTTGCTAGATTCAGTAAACTACCACCATGAGCAATAAGACGGGCTCCAACCAGCTCCCCAACAAGAGCAGTCAAATTAGGTGCAATTGTGTTCATTCTACTTTTCAGGTAGTCATAAAGCTGAGCTCTGTACTCTGAAAGAGCTAGCACCTGATCACAGAGTTCCTTAATGTTAACCAAGTCTAAATCACTAACTTCAGTTCCCATCGATATCACTGCTGCTTCTTTCAGCTCTGTTTCAGTCTCATCGGACAGTATCTGTCAACATGTACATGAAATTATTTGCAGTGGAAACAACACAATTTCCTTCAGTAATTGTGCTAGAGAGATCATGTTTTACCTCAGAAAAATCAAGAGAAACAGCATTTGTACGGTTGCCCATCAGCTTGACTGCTTTTGCATACTGAATATTGTCTTGTACAATTTTAGCAAGCTCTGGAAAATGCCATCCATACCATTCTCGAACTCTCATGGCATAGGTATTGAGCTCTTTGTCTAAATCATCCAACAAACCAATAGCTTGAATTATCATTGTATCAACCTAAACAGATATCAAAACAAAATTTCTTCATAATCACAAGATTTTGAAAAGTTCAGTTCACAAGAGGTGGATCAAACTATACATGCACAAAATTCTGTATTTCTTTAAAATTGAGTTTCAGTGAAGTTGGACCCGCCAAGAAAATCAAGAATGTAAAACAAATAAGATATTGTTAAAAACAGGTGTGTTTCACACAAATCTATTCCTGATAGGTGATGTTATTGTATTCAGCATTAATATATTTGCTAGGAATTGATGTACAACAGCAATTGCAGAACCCAGACCACTTTAAATCATAAGCTTCAAAGTAGGAGTAACCTGATCAGGGCTGAATTTTAGCTTGTATCTGGATAAGCTGTGGGACAATCCCAAGCTCATTGGAGCTAAATCTTGTACAGTTAGCCCAGAAATGAGTTCTGTCAGCTGGTTCCTGAGCCCCCTCATCAGCTCCATCACAGCATTGTTGTGAAGACAATCAATTTTCTACAGATCATAGAATGCAAAACTCAGATTGTATAACTAGTATGCCAAGCATGATTAAGCACTTTAATTAGCTAACCAATTTATCCTTTATTGCATTGCCAAGTTTCGAGTCAGCCACAGCCAAGGTTTCACCATCACAATGAGCACGTAAAAACTTCCTCAGGCCTTTGCTGGGCTTGCTATCAATCAATAAGGTTGCAGCAGATAATGCATCTGAAGTGTTCTCAAATTTATTAAAAGCTTGCAGCTTCACAATCTGGTAAAAAGAAGGGAAATCCGAAATTATTTTAAAACTCATTATTGCAACAGAAAAAGAACTGAAATAACAAACACGATCTAAAGTGCCTTAAGACAGAAATTAGTTCCCCAGGTGAAACCATTGGTTTCATAATGGGCATTCCCAACAAAGTAGGTACGAACGTAATCAGTAGTGAACATTTACAGCGAGGGAGAAAAGGCAATATAGCGAGTGACCTTTCTAGCTGACTCTGCACTTGTGAACTCCTTCCATAAATCCTGAAATAGCAGATGGAAAATGGTAAACCATAAAGACAAAGCGTGTATGTCAACACATTCTCCTAGACAAAATCTGCAACTTCAATTAGGAACACCGAACACGCCCATCCATACCTCGACCTTGTCGAGCTTTCCTTCATCCAAAACCTTGAACAAGGCAAAGCCCGCAGGGGTTTCAAACAACACTAACATCGCAGCAGCACCAACCTGCATCACCAAATCAAAAAGATCAATTACATACGAGAAAACAAGGCAGTAGAAGAACAAGTACAAAGGGACCACCCCATATGTAAGATGAAATCTTAGCGAAACAGAACATCTCGAAGAGACCAAAAGGTTCAGATTCCACCACTACGAAACAAACATCACTAGGGCATAGGACACCAAAAGAAAATTAAAGTGGAAGATCATCGAGAAGAGTGAAAACGGCAACGAATCGCAATCGAGTAGAGAGGGGCAAGAGCGGAATCCATGCCTGTAAGAAAAGAAAGGCAATGGCTTCCGTACCTTGTCCGACGTCGTCGGCTTCCGAGGGCGGCGCACGGCGAGGAGCGGTAGAGGATGAGAACCGTAGCAGGAGTTTTTGAAGGCCTCTCGCTGTGGAGGAGAAGGGATCTGACCGTTGCTTGATGAGTTAGAGAATTCGATTTTTAGGAAGAAAAAAATGATAATTTTTTTTCAATAATACTTTTTCATTCTTCTTTCATTGAAAAAAAAACTAATTGAAATAATAGTAGTTCTACTGAATTCAGTTGGCAAATTTTCTTGTGCCATGGAGCTTACATTTAAATTTAATTTTTTTAAAAAAAACTTTTTAAATTAATTTTTGTTTTTTTAATATTTCGCACATAAAATTTTCTAAATCTTTATTTCAAAAACCGTTCCCAAACATTGATCAAATCTCAACTACCACAAAATAAATAAACAAAACAAAACAATCTAAAACATTAGCTACGTTTACTTATTTATCCAAGGGGTAATGCTATCCACGCCCCATCGATTACTAAATAAACCTTATTTTTTAAATACATCCATAAAAAAAAATTATCACAATTCTCTCTAAATGCGCCCCCATAAAATTTCTATTTTACCCTTTCTAAAAATCCTAGGACAAAACCCTAAAAAAAAGTCAACGACTTCAAATCATCTTCCTCGAGTCTCTTCTGCTTACCTCATTTTCACTGTTGGGATTCGAGGATCAAAGAAACGAGAGGACAAAAACATAAACTCTTCGTCTCTCCCTCTCATCTCTTCACGCACGAATTTCTCTTTGGCAACTCGATTTTCAACAACATCAAACAATGTTAGTGTTCGTTCGAATCATTACATTGCTTTTGTTAGATTTTATGTTTAGTTTTAATTCAAGTGTTCATGAAAATTTCTCGAATTTCAGTTGCGCGTCGTTCTTCCCTGGTTTATCGAACACATTGTTGCTTGTTCGGTTACAACCAGCCACACACCGGGATATGATCAGTCATGATCTACCGAATGCAACACAATGTGTTTGATCAATGACCGCCGAACAAAACACAAAATGATTGGCCTCCAACAGTTGAACATCGATAGATTTGTTCTGTTGTGTGTTTCCGAACACATTGGGTTTTGTTACGTTTTGAGTAGTTGAACATATCTGTTTCTTTTCAACACATGTTGGTTGTATATGTAGTTCACTTGTTTATTATGTACAGTAAAAATATTGAAGACATTTTCAAGGAGGAATAGACTAATAGCTTCTAACAGAAAATGTCGGCAATGAGACTTTGCCGAGAGGTACAATTATTACAAGAAGAGGTACAATCATCGCAAGTGTCCCAAGAAGAGGTACCACAACATGAAGATGTGTATGAAGAGGTATCACCACAAGTACCAACAAGAAGATGTGCATGAAGAGGTACCTCCACAAGAAAATTTACCTTCATGAATGAATGAGGGTGAAGGAGAGCAAGATTCCATTGGAGGGAACAATGAAGATAATGAAATATTACGCGGACCATTTCCAAGTGGCCCACATGATCCATCACTGTTGTGGGGTTTTAAAACACATATAGCGTCAAAATTTTGGTTTGATGAAGAACGAGACGTGCTCAAATGTTGACGTCACAAGGGCCAAATTATTGTAATGGGACTTTGATTCAGGAGTAGTCCAAACGTAGACGAGTTTCTTTAGGACTCCCATCTTGATCAAGTGAGGGAGATGTTGTACCAAAAGCCAAATCGAAATCTGATTGTTACTTTTGTGGAATGTTGGCAACCAAAGACCAATACCTTTCATATGTCATTTAAAGAGATGACAATCACTTTAGACGACGTGTATTGTCTTCATGGTCTACCAGTGATAGGGATTCCATTGCAGCCTAAAAGCAATGACAAACTTTACATTAGTCAACAGATTAGTCAATTGTTCGGTGTGACGTTGAACGAAATTAAATAAGTCCTTAAAGGGTGTGAGAGGTTCGTCTATGAAGTTAGAGTGGTTGCGCAAGAATTTTAGTAATAAAATTACTAACACTTTTGATGATGACACATATTCAATGAGGGTGTATTTACTATATGTTATGGGATGCACTCTTTTATCTGACAAGACTTATACTCGGATCTCAAAGGACCTCTTGGATTTTTTTGGAGGATATAGGTATGATACATAGGTATGCATGGGGAGCTGCTACTCTAGCACATTTATATCGACAGTTGGGGCTCGCATCTAGAATAGGGGTGAAAAGATTTCTAGATATTTGACCTTGTTGGAGGTATTAGACATTTTATATGCATATTTGTTTTGTTATTTAATTACCTTGAATTTAATATATTCTCTCACATGTAGACATGGATATATGAACACTTCCCAACAACTAGGCCTCCTCACAACCTACAATATAATGTTGGAGAACCACTTGCGATGAGTGATGTTGGCTTTTTGTACAAGTGTCACGTCGAAGTCACTCAAATTAAAATACTGAAAACCCCTTAACTAAATACACAAAGATGATGTAGATAGGGGCCCAGGTCGAATCTCTCAAGGAACTAGCAATGGATGTTTGTTATAGATTTATTAAAAATATTTTTGATGTTTTGGAATATGAAATAAGGTTTTCGGGGTTTTCTTCTAAGGACACTAAGACAAATCAGATTTAAAACTAAAGAAAAGAAATAGCAAACCTAACCTAATTAAGCAATAAAAACATGAAACCGTAATCTAATCTAATGAGGGTTAAACAAGAAATAAAAACTAGGTTAAACTAAGTCTAACAAGCAAGAAAACCTAATCTTACGCATGCCATCATAAACCCTAAATCAACACTATCAGATTTTAAAACATTAGTTCAACTAACAAGCTAGCTTAAACAAATCAAACGCATAGAAACTATGGAAATCAAACTACAACTATTCAACATGAATTCAAATTAGTAGCAAGTATCAACTAAATCTAATCCTAAAAACTGAAACAAACCTAACAGAAATTTCAAAAACGAATTGAACCAAAGCATGAATTGGAAAATACAACTAATGTTAATTTATCAACATTGAAATGCATATCCTCATAGAAAATTTGGAATTGCATCCAACATCAAATTAAACACTGATTTGGGGGTTTGAAAAATGGAAATTATAGTAGCAAAATTGAACAAAACAGAATGAAGAAAATAAAACAGAGATAGGTTCATCTTCCACTTCAAATCGAAATTCAAGCTTTTCTCCTCCTTGTCGTCACAAGAATCTGTGCCAAGAATCCCTAGCACAACATTAACAATTGAACTTCGAATCCCCAACTAGCTCTACAAGCTCCAAATCTGGAATTCACAAATGCTTCACCCGCCGGCAGTGAAGTAGTCAGCCGAAGAAGAATCCTTCTCACGAGCCACTCATCACCGCTATTCGTCAACCTCCAATCAAGCTAAACTCAGAAGAATCCCTCTGGTAGCTTGCCGGAGATAAAGTTTTCACTGATCCCGCAAATCGCTGTCAAACCAACTCAAACCGCCGGAGAAGACGAACGCGACCTGCAGCCCGCCGGTGAACCAATTCCTCCTAACAAGTGGTGCTGATAGGAAGGAAGTCTAGTGCCAATGGAGAATGGATTAAATCTTGATCTGAAAGTGGAAGAAGGGAGCTTGTACGCCGCGCGGATGAAG
>JBBPFQ011111252.1:0-10010 GCA_037974815.1 Kaempferia elegans | reverse complement strand
GGACATCTAAGATAAGCATGATCACCTTTTACCAGAATAAAAGCTCATACGTAAGTAATTTGAGGAATATATGATGCTTGCAGCCACAATGTTCTGTAGTAGAATATCACACATGGAAATTTCCTCCTCGCTCACGAAGCAGCAGTAGCAATTGTTCATATATATATATCATTACACAAGTAATTAACAGCACTCTAGTGGTAGAATAGAAAAGCAAGGAATGATGAAAATAAAGTGCAGTGTTCTTGGCTAGGGTATTACTAGCATTCAGGAGAAGTGGCATTGAATGGAAGAAAGCCATGGGCAAGAGCAGCTCGCCATACTCTATCCACGTTGGTCACCATGTCACCGCATTCGTGTGTATCCCACCCTTCCAACGCATGAACTATTCCAGCCACGCGCCACGCGCTCATGACCCTTCTTGGAAGCCATGTTCTTTATATGAAAATTTTACAAATAAAGAAAAAAGATATATCATTGTGAGACGAAAAAAATGATTGAAAAAGAAGAATGAATGATGGGTAAGGTTGATCATATGATACGACCAACAAAGTTACACATAACAGTTAGTTGAATTGCTATATAAAGACTGCTGAATGTAATATCAGTTTCATATGTTCCTGTGTATCTGGTTTTGTTTCAATCTGTAAGCTACTCTCTACTTTTCCTATTGGCACTAATGGAATTTTGGCTGCCTAAGTTTGAACAGCAAGGGGGTTGAGAAAATCAAACTAATAAGTAGAATAAAGGGAATCGTATAGATTACTGATAATCACATTTCTGATTGTCTGTTTAAGTTGGGAGTGAGCTTTAGCAATATTGAATTTGGAACTGAATAAGCTTTGCTTAAAAAGCAGATGAAATGGACAAGAAACTCAGCTTCTAGTTCACAGCAAGCAGGCTAGGTAGGCCCACTCGAGCCAAGTCGGACAAGTTGGGCGGATTATATAGCTAAATTAGACCATTGGATCAGGCGGATTAGACAACGAGATTAACCTATGAGGTCAGGAAAATTGGGCTACTAGATTGGACCAATGAGGTCAGGCCGATTGGATCAGTGCTCCAGTTGAGTAGACAAGCAAGTTGCTCAACTTGGATGGATTGAGTGGGTTGATAGAGCAAGTTGAGTAGAGAAGTATTAATGTGTTGTAGCTGACGAATGAGTTATATATACCTCACAAACATGCAGGTTCTCATATGCCTTCGGGGCTAACATTGCAGGGGTGCAGTGATAAAAACAATCTTCGCGTGCCATTTTCAAAGGGAATTGAGAAATGGGAATAAAATGGGTCCCTTCTCTGGCCTTGTTCATTTCTTCTTCACTAGTTCCATTTCCACATAGCCATATCTGCATGTAAAGTAGAGAAGTAAATAGCAACGCTCTTCGTATAAAAAAATTAAAATATATATATTAAAAAATGATGGTAAACATGTGGTAAAAACTGATTCACTCGTCCCAACGCCCCACCAACCCATCAATAGGCCAACACGGAGAAAGTAATCACAAGTAGCTACTAACCATTAGTGTAAATGGTCAAAGTATAAAAAAAATATCCTCGAACACATCGAGTTCTATTCACAACATGAACAAAAGGAAAAAGGTCATTTGCTTTTGTTCACAATATGAAATAACAGATATGTAGTCCATATGGGAGAAATAAAATTCCGCAAAATTCATCCTACCTATTTGAGATGAAAAACTAATGGAGCATGAGAAATATTATGGCTAAAGCAAGGTTAAGAACGAAAGCAAACTTTGAAATTGAATCAAGTTTGATGTCGACACACAGTGCCCATTATTTAACCAGCTAAAAAAACACGTTTCTTTGAAATATATCGAACCACAAGTGTGAGCAGTTAAATGTATTGCTGTCCTAACCTGCCTCTTTAATCATGTAGATATACAAGAGAGGAAAATGACAGGTGATTGAAAATAGACACTACCTTGCTTTCATAACTCCGAGGTAAAACCAAAAAACTTTGAAGCTCAGGTGCCATTTTTTGCTTCAAAGTTTTGTATTTTTCTTTGTGGACCACCTCTACCTGCCACAAGATTTACTAAGAAGCTATAACTAAACTTAAGTAAGATGCAAAAACAAAAAACAGATATTTGATTGGGTTAAGTGCATTTCCGAGTGAAAAAGAATAACATAATTCACTGTTGACCTTGATTCCTCTACGAGACAAGGCCAAGCACAAAGAGAGGGCCAACTTAGAAACTCTTCCTACAAGAAGAACACTCTCTGTTTCTTCCGGGATGTGGTTTATAAGCACTGCAGTTGCCAAGCTGGTTCCATCGACTATTTTTGCCTTAAGCTGGGGATTCCTTTTAACATAAAGCTTACCATATCCATTCAGTTCATCATCCTGGAATTATGATTTGAAACATAGAAACCAATCAGGAAATTTAGTTCCAGTAAGAAAATAAGAATAATATAAGAAGTTGCAGTAAAACTTTTGCTAGACTGAAAGTTCAATTAAACTAAGTAAATACAAAGAAAGCATTTTAAATATTACTTGGTTTAGCAGGCCTAAACTTATAACTTTTGCGCCCATCTTATCTGCTACTAATATAGAATTTTCAATCATCTCGTTTATTTTCTTTTTTCCAATCCCTGATAAATACTGGAAGCAAACAAATGACTTGTATCAGCATCTCGAGTTATTGGCACAAAAAACAAAATGCAATTGAAATTCTTACTTGGAAAGTGAATCTTGGCATTACCCATGTCTCCATATGCAGTTTTTTAAATTTATTCCTCTCTACGGTGAGGGTAGTCCCAAATATCGATGCTACAAACACCAATGCGTATGAGAAGGGGAATAAAATCCACAAGTAGCATTTGTTGTTGTATGGCTTAGAAGCTAGTGAGGCAAAGCCAATTCGTGAATGGTACATGGATTGCAAGGTGGTCAAGTGGGTGAGATGAATAACATCAACAATTTCCTCCTTTTTCGTCAGGGACTTTTCATATAACTCTTCCGAAGACTCATCCATTGTCCCATATATGTAATCATATATGGGCATGAACAATGAGTAGTTGGTTCGAAATTTGGTGTGATGAAGGGAGTGAAAACTGCATAAGCCAACAATTCATTTAGATGCTGAGTAATTGTAATCCCATATATCAAGTAATAGAACCATATGTAGTTGCCTAGCATTAATCTATAAGTTTGATGTTTTATGGGCAAGTATATACTTACGAGGGAGTGTACATGAAGTACTTCAGAAGGGGAAAGGCATTGAACAACCACTTCGGCACCATCTCAAAGTTGCAGTGCCCCATGTAGTTCATCAAATCAATATAAATTAAATACCCAAATCCTGCTGCCAAGGAAGCTGTTCCAGTTAGAGCCGTGGTTACAAGAGGAATTGCGAAGAGCAGGAAGTAAATTAGCTCTTCAGCAAACGGATGGATGACAGCTGCAAAAGACAGCAAAGTAACAAGTCAGTAGATTAAATTCTATATTATTTTTAGTGAGATAAAAAAATTGAAAACAAAATCATATTTATATTTTTAAAATTGAAGAGGCACTTTTGGAATATGTAAATAAAAACAGTTTCTGAATGAAAATCATTTTTCATAAAGAATGAAAATAACTATCTATTGACTTATATGTGAGTGTGAAAAACTCACAGCCAAGTCTCTACTAAGAGATTATACCAACCGGCCCATCAACCCAACCCAGAAGGATGGCTTGAATGAGCCCAGTAAAGTAACTAGCCAGGCTAATTTAACAAACACTCAGACTATATATGAGATCAGTTTTTTAATATGACGAGGCATTTTATTGTTTCAAAAACGGAAAAATAAACATATTAAAATAAGAACTCACATGTTATAGGCTCAGTGACGATGGAAGCATGGTGATGGGAATGGTAACGAGAATAGAGGTAATGGTGATGCAAAGCTCGATGAAACCAATAGTAGAGAAACTCCACAGGGCCTGTATGAAGAGCTATCACGACAAGCACTCCTTTAGAATCCCACAATGGCGATTGTGGCATTCCAGGAATAAGAACATTTGCCATGTATAATAGGAGAGCTGTCAAGATGATCTGGTCATCCCTGCCATTGTTCATATCTTTTACTTCTGCAAGATAAAAAGGGCTAGCGAAATAGCAAAAAAAAAAAAAAAAAACTACCAATTCCTTTCTCTGTCCACTTGCTCGAACTCGAGGCTTTTGTCAACTATGCGTTGCTTGCTGTTGGCTGTCTTGAGACGGGAGACAGTGATCCAAAGCTGGGCAAGCAGCAATCTCAGCAGCAATATAGGGAAGATGAACAGGTCGAACGATGGCCGCTCCCCTGGCTTTCTTACCATGAAGTTGTGTGTGCTGTGTGCCAACCATGGAGCTAACAGCAAATACTTACAAAAAAAACACACAGATATGCATCAGGATTTGCAGGCGTTGAGAGATTAGATGTGTATTAATTAAGACAAAAATTTTAAAGGCATGGGATATACCTTCATGTTGCCAAGATTTTGCCATGGCCATTGAGTGAGGGGTCCTGGTTGGGTAGCCATTTGCTTGAGCTTCTAGCAACCCGGTGTTATGAAACAATCGTTTAGATGTGTGGCATTTATAGGCTTCATGCATGTTGAAGCTCTTGCAGTGAGCAGTTTATCAGTTTACCGTTCAGTCAAGTGTTCATTAGTTCACTAAAATTAGGATTCAATTCCTAAATACCTAAAAATTTTAAAAAATATATTTAAAAAAAAAAGACGCTCTGCCACTCTATTATTAACCGGAGGCCCTACTTTTATCAATGTAGGAAAAGACACTATTCTTTTGTCGAAATTAATCCACCTCCTTATGGATGGATTTTGTTCTAAAATTTATCCGACCAAAATCGTTCAAAATCTCTATGCTTGCTACATGTCTTCATGTTAACCGTCATCATCATCATGCTTGTCATCATCACTATGTTCGTTCAATTGCGTATAATTGCTCAACATCAATCAACCATCATTCGATCTTAACAATAGCTCGACTCTCTTGGTTACTACCCTTAATCAACCAACCAGAGAAGCACAACTACAATGCTCAACCTCACTAAAACAACCATCGCTTGCTCAACTCTGCTAGGGCTGTAAGACGGGCCAAGCTGTGGCGGGATAGGTCGGCTCATGGTTGACCGGCCATTTAGTGAGACGGGACGGGTCGACTCGACATCTTGGTGGATTAGAAAATTCTCAACCCAACCCAATCTAAGGCAGATTAGACGGGCCAACCCGTAGGCCTATAAAAATTTTTAAAAAAATTATATCTTTAATGTTTTATTTTAAAAAGATTTCATTAAACAAATGTATCTAGAAATAAGAGGGCGTTTGGTATAAATTTGGTAATGGGAATGGTAATGGGTATGATTGAGGGGGGAATGAGTTTAGCGATAACCTAGGGGGGCGTTGGTTATGAAATTAGAGGTATGATACCCATATTCAGATTCCGATTCCCGTCTACCAAGCATCAAGAATGGGAATGAACCATATTTCATTCTCATTCCCGTCTTCTAAACCCGTCGACTAAGCGCCCCCTAAGATTTACAGCAATTGAGAACCAAGATTTACATCACTATTATAATGATCCTTATATGCTTAAAAAATTAAGAATGCGTACTATCCTGCACCATAATTAACCCCAGGGCAAATTAATACTCATGAACAATATATATGCGTTCCTATTCGCAGTCGATGAAAATAGGCAGCGGATGAAAGGGCTTGGACAGAACATATGAGATGGCATACGCTGACCGCAAGAAGACCTCGAACCGAAGAAGTCCAAAACCATGAGATGACCTGCAACGTCATAGAAAGTAAGGGAGAAGAAAACGTCAGTAGACAGGCTAGGAAGGGATCCCGATATAATCACTTCAACGCTCAAGTTAGCTAGCGAGCCGAGTAATAGTAATTGAAGAGTAGTAATGAGAAAACAGTGGGAAGCGATAGAAAAGCTTATCTGCATGTGACATTATATGGTGTTGAATTTCTTAGCACACAAAAGGAAGCGTATTGCTATAATAAGGTCAATCATACTGACATACTGTCATCCTGCATGCCCAAATTATACATATTAGGTTTTAGGTAGAGGTGGTGGAAGTATCCATTATATTAGCTATGCAAAGAATATTCTAGTGATACTTTGATAATTGTTAGGCGTGACGTTAAGGAAATACTGAGATGATGGGTCAAACGGGTTGATAGGCTAGCTATTGGCAAATGCTCCTAAGTTGTGGGCCTTTTAGGCCTTGATTAGCTCCGGCGATGTTTTAGCAACTATTCTAACATTTCCTGTTATCCGATTGAAAACTTCACTCTCAATCAAGTCTGATCAAATAAGGAGAGTTGAGTATATGTATGGTTTATATGGCTTTCGGTGATTCAATCTACCTGGTGGTTCCTATCTACTTGACCATAAAGTCCGGTCGAACCTAGAGGGTCATGGATCCGATTGGACAGAAAGTCTGGTCAGACTTGAAGGAATTAAAGAGAGGTATAATCCATTAGACCTACGAGCAAACCGATGAAAATATCCGCTCGGAGTCATACATGGAAACATCCGGGCAGGCCTGGGGTGCAAGCACCCCATAGCTGTCTGAGTGGTCCTTTTATGAGTGTATAATCAGAAATCCAAGAAATATACTTGACTTCGGATCAGTCTTTACTGGCTAACTTAAGGTTAGGCCGCTTAAGTTGACCCTTTCTAGACCTTGACTACCACGCCAGCTAACACGCTTCACTTCAACACCGCTTTAATTTAGGGTATCATCTTACTTGTCATATTAATATTCACAAATAAAAAGTTATGTATAATGTTCATCAATAAAATTCTTATCGATATAATAAATAAATAAAAATAAACAAATAACTTATATTATCAAGTTTAGAAACCAATCAATAAATTTGAATTGAGAGGTTCATAAAATATAAACTAACTAAGCTTAAGTTTATCAAAAAGAAATTAAATTAAACTTGAACAACTATTTTAATAAGGGACTTAATTTATTTTAGATTAGACTTATTTGATTTAGCTCAATTATCCTATTAAATAAATTGAAATATTATAAAATTTAACTTTAGATTAGACTTTAAATGCACTTTTGATGAAAATAAGAGCAGCCTTTTATTTTTATTTTTATTTTCTCCAACAACATTAATTGTGGGAGGAAAAAAAATGGAATTTGCCACAAAATTAAAAAATTATAATTAGTTAATGTAAAGAGGAATTTTTTTTCTCAATTTGACCAACGCTCGAACTCTTACCTTATAATAATAACTCTATCATACACTAACCAATAAACACGGCCTCGGAGACAATCTCTTGTTAATCAGGTTGGATAACGTCGAACCTGAGTGACTGATTCGGTTTAACGAAAGTTTTCGATTAGAATAAATTGGAAAGTACTTGCGATAGATGGTTGAGAAGTTTAACATTTCTTAGTTGTAAATTTTATTTTAAAAAAATATATAAATATACTATAGTTAAAAATTAAATTATAAATAAGAAATAATTGCACTTCTTTACCACAGGAGAAAAACATTAATTAGCTGGATCTCAGTAGAGTCCGGAAATTAATGGGAATTAAAATTGCAGCGGGGTGCAGGCACGACGACAGGTCAGAGGAGAGGATTATCCAATTGAACGGGCGCCATATTGCCGACGGAAAAGGGCAGTAGTAAATGTGCCTTTCTGACTGTCCCTCTCTGTCTCTCTTTCCTCCATCAAAATGAGAAACGGCTTCAAAATGACCTTAGCTCCATTGGTAAATATAGGGTAGTAAATAAGTTGAGTCGAACTTAAATTTGAGGTGTTTAAGGTGGTGTTTGGTTTAGGGGTTTGGGAACGAAGGAATGAAATCATTCCTAAATAAATGTGTTTGGTTAATAGGTTTGGGAATGAGGGAATATAATCATTCCCAAATATTTGAGAATGAACAAAACCCAATCAAATTGGTGGGTTTAAAATTCATTCCCGATTATTCGAGCAACAACAGCCTTACGGCTTTGACGACGTCAATGTCCGACTACAACCGTCTGTCGGGAATTTTTTTTTAAATAAAAAATTAAAATAAATTAAAAAATAAATTAAAAAATAAATTAAAAAAATAAATAATAAATAAATAACAAATAAAAAATTAAATTTAAAATTTAAAATAAAAAATGTAAAATTTAAATTTTAAAATTTAAATAAAAAAAATTTAAAAATTAAATAATAAATAATAAAATAATAAAAATAAAAAATAAAAATGAAAAAAAAAAAATAATAAATAAATAATAAAAATAGGGAAAAAACAAAAATAGAAGAAAAAAAATGGAAAAAAAGAAAAAGGAAAAAAATCCAAATAGATAATAAAAATAAAAAAAAGGAAGAGAAAAAATGAAAAAAGTAAATTTATTTTAAAAAAAAAAAAAGAATCATAACTAATCAGAACTTATAAACCAAACAGTAGTATTGGAATAGCTAAACCCATTTCCATTCCGGTCTACTATCAAACCCATTCCGATTCCCATTCCTACCTCTCAAACCAAACGCCACCTAAGTTTGTTTGATAAGGTAATCGAGTCGAGCCGAGCCGAACTTAAAATGAATTAAATATTTGAAATGGTTTTTCAAGCATGACTTGATTTATTTTTTATAAGTTTGAGTTTATTTGAAGTTTGGCTTGAACTTAGTTCATTTAGATGTTATCGAGCTCTTAATTCAAGCTTGGCTTGAGCTTGGTTCGAGCTTGGTCTGAGCTTGGTTCGAGCTTGGTCTGAGCTTTGTTCGTTTAGATGTTATCGATCTTTCAATTTAAACTTGTTTGATTGTTTGAATCTTTTATTTGTTTGATTGGTTATTGAGGTTGATAATTCAAACGTATTTATTTATTTTATTTATTGATTGTTTATTTAGCATGTTTATAAGAATTTTATTAATAAATATAATTCACGAACGCTGTTTACAAACACACTGTTCACGAACACCGTTCATGAATGTTAACGAGCTGAACACGTATGTGTTCAAACTTATTTGTTTAGTTTAACGAGTTGTTCGAGTTTGTTTGTTTAATTGATCTGGTGTATATTGAACGAACATAAACAAACTCTTATCAAATCGAACACCAAACTTATTTATGAATACTTGATTCATTTACAGTACTAGATAAATACATATGATAACGATTGTAATCGTCCGAAGTTGATATTTGACAAGAAATTTCTTCATCTTTACGGAACCAATTCATATTTATATTGCAGCTGAACTCCCTCTAATGACGCAGAATAATATTAAAGGGAAGCTAACGTACGCTAGCCTGATAATCATGCCTCGGTCCATATCCCAATCAGCTTTATCTTTTTCCTTTTCCCTGCTTGACTTCTTCAAAAGAAAAAACAGATTATTTTAAAAAATTAAAAAATATATATATTTTTAATTATTATTAAAATAAAAAATTAAAAAAAAAACATACAGAGGGGCCATGACCACCGCATCTTTTGTCTTTTGCTCCTGCCTCTGCGTGAAAAATCGAGCGGGGTCCAGTGTCGGCGCTGACCAACCCGCGCTTTGTACCCCTTTGCGCGGGATATCTGCCGGTCGTCCACCGGTCCAGCGGTGGCGGGAGGAATTGAACGTCCGCCCGCCGCTGCACGTGATACCGGGTGAGTTGGCATGGTCAAACAGGTTGGGGAGCGGTGCTCGAGTTTAAAAAATAAAAAAGAATATTAACCGGTCAGAATAATATCGAATGAATTTGGAATCATCAATTTAAATTTTTGTTCTATCAATTATCATGTGGTCTACTAATTTAGTATTCTTAAGTGAATCATCTATTAGAAAAAATTATGACACTCAATCCTTAGATAACAAGTGTAAAATTGCTTCAGATTATAATACGATAATAATAAAAAGATAGATTTTATAGATAACGTATTATACTTGGAGAGTTTAAAAAAATTATGAGATTAGACCTTTAATTAGGACCATGTGCTTCCTAATTTATCTGAATAGGGAGGAGAAAATTTTT
>JBBPFQ011111251.1:0-20541 GCA_037974815.1 Kaempferia elegans | reverse complement strand
AATCACTTGTGACCGGATTACGACATCAATTAAGCCACAAAATAGGTGTGGTCCATCCCCTGGACCACAAATTTGTGGTCTAGGAGATCTGTACTCTGACAAAAGAAATTGGATAAAGATAGTGGATACCATAATTATAAGTAATACTCATTATTTTTGATGAGTATAATAATTTGACACCCATCCTAATGGGAGAGTAAGAGAGTTTAAATTATGTATAATCGAATTAATCGAACTTAAAAGTCAATTAAATTAATTAAAAATAATAATTTTAATAAAATATTATTCAATTCAATTTTGATTTTATATTTTATAAATTAATTAAATTAAAATTTATTTGAATCAGATCAATATAAATTGATCGATTAATTTGTTAATCAATTGAATTAATAAATTTATATAGGCCCAATTTATTCAATTTTGACCATAAAATTTGATCAGTGACTTATTAAAAAAATTAATTTAATCAATTTTGATTTGTTTTATTTTTAATGGATTACTCACCGTTTAGATTATCAAATTAATGGATTTTATCAGTTCAATTTTTTTGTTTTCAATTTTAACTGTAAAATTTGATCAGTTAAATTTGCTAACAAAATAATTTAATCAATTTAAATTTATTTGATTTTGAAATGATTACTCATACTGAATTAATCAATTTTATATCGGTTCGATTGATTCAATTTCAACGATAAAATTTGATAATTTTTAAAAAAAATTAATTTATTCAATTTTGGTTTATTTGTTTATGAAAGAATTACTCACTATTTAAATTACTGAATTAATCAATTCTGTATTAATTTAATTTATTCAATTTGATGTTAAAATTTAAAATTAGATCCGTTTAATTGGTTAAATAAATTAATTTAATCAAATTCGATTTGTTTAGTTTTAAAAGATTACTCACCGCTTAATTTAAGTGGAAGCAATTTAGTTCTTAAATGGCTATATCGGATGTCACATGGTCCTAAACATAGCTTTTAATGATAGATATTAATTTCAACATTACCTTTAACGGCAGAATGAATTGAATTTGAAACTTTTAGAGGGTAAAATAGTATTTTCAGAATCATAGAGAGGAAATGGGATTTTATAAATTTAGATGCGTAAATTGAATATTTCTTGTACGACTGTCCTGGCATGCGTTCGTATTCCATATCTATGCGACCGTATTCCTCACCGTCGAAGCTTCCCGAAACGATCCCATCGAATTAGCTCGTAAACGGCAAAGCGCGGCTCCCCTGCCGCATACGGCAAATATGCGTGACTACTTATCATGCATGGGATGGTTCGATGATGATGGGCATGGACATGCGCATAACATGGCATGGCATTTAACATGACGGGAAGAGCAGCTGTTGACTAACAACACATGGTGAGGAAGGGAAGAAGCAAGAAGATAAAAGAAGAGAGCGAAAATGGTGGCGAGGGAGGATTAATCGAATCCAAGAGATCTCTGACGTCCGCTGGAACACGAGCAGATCCTTCCCTTCTCTCTCCGTTCCTCTCAATTGAAATCGAACGGAGCGTTTATAATTGCATTTAAGACAAACCCTAAAGTGTAGAAGTAGACGCGAGACGAGGTGGGAAAGGTGGAGACTTTTCCTTCAATCTTGTTTGGTAAGGGATTCGGAACTCTGTAACTTTGTCTCGATTCCTCTCACGATATCCTCGTTGTTTCTCGCTCTTCCTTTCCCTCTTCGGATCATTGCAAAAGTCGGCTGCTTTGTTTCACTGGTTGGAGGCGTCACTTTCTGGACTGCCGTTGCGATGCCTTCGTCGTCGGAGTCGGTATTGCGGTTCGACTTCAGGTTTCAGCGGGCGAAGTGGGAAAGATTAGCGTGAGGGAAGCTGCAGTGGAAGAAAGATTAGATATTTTAGTCTCTTGGGTGGTCCTTGGGTGTCGTCCTTGAAGAAAGATCTAGCCTTTTTTCCCATGTTGGTTCGAATTTTTTTTGGCATTTGGATAACCACTGGTTTCTCTTCCCCTCTGGGTTACTATTTTTGGCTGGGTTAGGGAGGAAAGATTTGGTGGATTTTAGATTAGATTTCTTTGTTAAAGATTCGCTTGCCCAAGAGTTAGTTGAATGGACTCCATTAGTAAGGGGAACTGAAGTCATTTGCTTGGGTTTCTCCCAATGCCGGTAACCTCTCTTCTTGCCGTATGTTTAAGGAAGTTTCCTTTCCGACTCTTTCGTTTCTTACTGATCTGAAGTGTGAAATCTGTGGAATCGTCTCGATCTGAGCATCATTTCAAGGCGATAATTTTATAACAACTGCTAGTTGTGGCGTCTTAAGCCATGGTGCCATCAGGGTCTTCAAATTCCATCGGTGGACCTCAGTCGGTTAACCCGTCCCTTCTCCGGTCAAATTCTGGTTTGCTGGGAGGATCTCAGTCTGGTTCAATCCCATCACAGCCTCCTTTCTCATCTCTGGCCTCCCCTCACACCCAGTTAAACAGTAACAGTTTGCTTGGCAATATAACAAATATCCCACCGCTTAGCAATTCATTTGGGAACGGAGGACCTATTGGTGGTCTTTCTTCCTCATCAATGAGTCTCCAGCAGCGTGGGGTATTTGGTTCTGTTGATACAGTTGGCTCTGCTGAGCCTAGTCCTATGTCATTCACATCTTCGTCAGGTCAAGTACAGGGGCAACAACAATGTTTCCAGAACCCTTCAAACAACCAACTTGGCGCAAATCAATTGCAGACTAAAATGGATACGATGCAGAATTTCCAGCAGCAGATCTCTCTTCCTCAGAATCAGCAGCAGTTTCTTCGGGGAGGATTGAGTAATGTGGGTCACGTGGTGCCTGTTAAGATGGAGCCAGAGATGGGGACTGTTAAGTTGGAGACCCAAATGGAACCTAACAATCAGATTAGGCCTTCACAACAATTACAGTCATTATGTGGCATTGGTGCAGTAAAAACGGAGTCACAACAATTACAATCCCTGAGAAGCTTAGGCACTGTTAAAATAGAAAATCAACATTCAGATACATCAATGTTTCTGCAGCAGCAGCAACACCAGCAGCAGCAACAGCAGATTTTGCAGCTGTCAAGGCAGAACTCTCAGGTTGCTGCTGCAGCTGCGGCTGCACAAATGAATTACTTGCAACAACAAAGGATTTTGCAGTTGCAGCAGCAACAACAACAACGGCAGCAACAGCAGCAACAACAGATTGCTAAGAACCTCCCTCAACAGCGAAGCCAATTGCAACAGCAGCTTCTCCAGCAGAATCTTCCAATTAGAACTGCAATGAAATCAACAATGTATGAGCCAGGGATGTGTGCTCGAAGACTAACCCAGTACATGTACCATCAGCAGCACCGACCACACGTAAGCTTAAATTTCTGAATGCCAATAGCCTTTGTGAACTTCCTAACTCAATATGTTACCCTGCCTTTCTTGTTCCTTTTCTACCCCTCACATGACCAGTGCTCGGAGTGTGTTTACTCCTTGCTAAACAACTGAAAATTTAGAACCTTGCATCAACATGTTTTATACTCTACACTGTAATGTAATGCAGGACAACAACATTGAGTTTTGGAGAAAATTTATAGCCGAGTACTTTGCTCCTGATGCGAAGAAGCGGTGGTGTGTCTCTCTTTACGGGACTGGTCGTCAAACTACTGGTGTTTTTCCACAGGTAATTAAGCCTGCATTTGCATGTGTAATTTCTTCTTTTACTAGTTGGCATGTGCTTTGTATATGCTCACTAATAGTTTTCAGTTTAATAATTGATCATATGGAATTTTCTTGTGTGAAGATCTTCAGTTTATTAATCATTTTGTTGTTCCTTAACCAAGCTATATTGTCTGAATTCTGTAGGATGTGTGGCATTGTGAGATCTGTAACCATAAGCCAGGACGTGGTTTTGGTAAGTTAGATGTAAATTTTGAATGTTTAATTGGATTTTGATGCAAGCTATTCTTGACGTCATAGTAATGGCTTCTTGAATTTCCAGTTTGAGGCTTGTGCTTATTACTTTAAATTGTATTTGATTTGCAGAAACTACTGTCGAGGTTTTACCAAGGCTCTTCCAAATAAAATATGCTAGCGGCACCATAGAGGAACTTCTGTATGTTGATATGCCCCGTGAGTATCAGAATGCGTCAGGCCAAATTGTATTGGATTATGCCAAGGCAATTCAGGAAAGTGTCTTTGAACAACTACGAGTAGTGCGTGATGGACAATTACGAATAGTTTTTAATCCTGATCTAAAGGTAAATATTTGCAAAAGTTTGTATTCTAGTATTATTTGTTCAACTAAACACTTAAAAAAAACTGAGGATGCTATGGATGATCATACATTTTTGTTTATATTATTTCATTAGATATCTTCATGGGAGTTCTGCGCCAGACATCATGAGGAGCTCATTCCTCGAAGGGTTATTGTTCCTCAGGTATGGAGGTTACCAACTTACAATTTGTCTTTGATCTAAAGCGTGCATTTTTGATGCTTACCATCTTTTATAACTTGTCGTCCAAGTTACATTTTTGCATCTTGCTGGACAGGTTAGCCAACTTGGTACTGTGGTGCAAAGGTATCAGGCTGCAACTCAAAATGCATCATCAGGCCTATCAACACAGGATGTACAAAACACTTGCAATTCGTATGTCCATTCTCATGTTTCATACTTAAAATCTTGCCTTTGTTTTTAATTTAGTAAACTATCTGGATGCTGCCTATTCTCACTTTCATTATTCTAGTAAAACAATGGACTTTTTATTTCTTGTCTTTGACATATGTTAGATATGGATATGTTTTCAGAACAACTTATGTTGCACTTGTAATTTTTAACATTTTATCAATGTTACCTATTATTTTATACCGGGTTCTATATTTGCAGTTTCCACAACTCTAGTAACATTGATGATTAAATGGCAAATATTTTATGTAGAAATTTCTAGGATTAGTTATTTGAATGACCCTCACATTGAGCGGATAACAAACCGGTTAATTATAAGTGAAAACCATAACATGCCAGTAAATCTATTAGAACAATTGAATATGTTAACTTACCTATTACATCCTAAATTTCAAACATATATTTCTAAATACTCAATGTATAAAAAACGAACTACTGTGGCTTAGATCAAGTGGTGACAACATATACTCACATCTGCTGCTCAAAGCCTCAAACTATCCAGCAGGAGAATGTTGAGTCTGTGATACAGCCATCCTATGGAGTCGACTTCTCCAATCAGGGTGTACTATTGAGTACACAGTCAAAAGTAAAATATGAATTTTGCTAAGATAAATGTACAAAGCAACACCATTTTCCTAGTCGCTAAATCTAGATTCAAATATGCTAACTGCAATGAAGATTTCACTCTAATTCTAACCAATTATTCTAAGTTCACCAACTAAGAATTTAGAGAAGATCAGTGTTCTGCTCAAGATTTACATCCTAGATTATAAAATCAAATGGTCTTCTTACTCATAGCTATTATTATTCCAAAATTGTGTAAGACGGAATAAAAAATGGAATTAATTATTTCTTTTGCTTCTGTTTTTCATAAGAACATCTAAATAAACTTATCCCTTTCTGAACCTTAGTTTGGTTGATTGAAGCAACAAAAGAATTCCAAACACAAACCAGTACAAACACAAACCAGTAGGAAAGATCAGTGAAGCAACAAAAGGATTAGAAGCATTCCGTCTGGTTTTTGTGTAATTTTTTGATTTAGAATCAGATAGATATAGAAGAGCCAAATATTTAGCCGCATTTTACTCTTAAATAGCTTTTATAAAACCCAAACCGGACTGACTTGTCAACTGGTTAAACTGGAAAACCTCATTGTTGTATATGATCATGCAGGCATTGGCCTTCTCATTTTAGCACCCTTCAAAGGAAAACCTAATCATTCACTGCAACTTCTTGCTCTTGTTCCACACTTGTAACCCTCTAGTTTTTTTGTCGACAAACACTTATGGTACTGGAACTGGAAGAATCAAGATAAAATATGGACTACTTCCGTGGGGAAAATACATGACCATTTGCCCTACATCAAGAATACCCTCTTTACTATCGTCTCTTTAGCATTTGTGCTTTCAAATGATGCCACCCTATCATTTTGCACCTTTACCATCTCCCTATCTACAATTGCCATCAATGCTTGTCGCAACAAAGCATCAGGAGCCCGAGGGGGGGAAGAGTGGGATGGAGGGATGAAAGTGTGAGTTGTTGCGGTGGAAAGAGCTTTAGAAATCAGTTGTAGTGACGGAGAAGCAGTGCTTGTTGACATGGATGAATTCACGGGGTAAGGATGTTGGATGGCAATGGGAGGGGAAGAGATGGAACCATGTTTAGGAGAATGAGAAAGGGAGTGTGGGTAGCCAGTGGAGGCAGTGGTGAGGGGGTGGCTAATGGAGGTAGTTGGGATAAAGTGATGAGGGGAAGGGAGCAACAGGGAGGGTGGGGTGTGAAAGGTGTCAAACAATGGAAATTTGATGGCTGTGGTGGTGGAGAAAAGGAATAACATGGGAGCACGCTGCACGCAGGGAGAGCATGGAGGAAAACAACTGTGGTGACTGTCAAACCAGTGTTAAGTTCGATTTATGGATCTTTGCAATCGTCTAGCAATTGTGAATTTGTGATGATACTTTTGAGAGTTTCTTGGTCCTGCATTGTGACACTTTATTTACATCATCTGGAAGTTGCCCCTTTTTTTATATTCCTTAGAAAAATTAATAAGCTTGCGTGCTAATGCCTATAATTAAGGAGAGAGATTGTCCTCTTAATTCACAATCTGATTTATTTGGATTTTATCTCAATTCACTGTGATATCTTACTATTTCCTGCATGATTATTTATTTTCTCTATGCTCATTTCTATTATTGCCATAGTTTTCAAATTTGGTCAATTCCGATCTGGATTGGGTGAGTTGTATCTGTATCGGAAGAATCTGATGTTTTGACATCAAACAGAATATGAATGGAACAGTTTGGAGAAGCTTGGAACAAGATAAAACTTAGGTGAATTGGGTAATGATGATTCAATTTTCAGAAGATACAGTTGATTTTTGTTGATTATTGGTTATTTGGATGGGAAATTGAGAATGAATTGAAGGCACAAGTGGAGATATGAATGGCTTGTTTTACTTCCCTTTCAGTGATATTCTGTGGAGAAGTTGAATGCTACTGTTGGAGATCTACAAGAATTGCAGTCGAGAGAGATGAAAGGGATATCTTGATTGCAATCGAGAGAGAATAAGGCTATATTTGGTGTGGGTTAATTAGCCTGGTAATGTAATCATGATTATATTACAAAATTAATTACTTTGTTTGATACAATTTTAAACCTGTAATGTAATCATGATTATAAAACTTTTATAATCTGGATTAGGCTAATAGCATGTAATTTGGATTACATTCCAACACTAACATTTATATGCCAAATATAACCCTAATCTCATTTCATCAAACCAAACTCCCAATAAATTCGCCAACACCATCTCCCTCGCTAGCCGCTATCCGCCACCCGCCCGCCGACTGTTGGCAGAGGTTGCAGGATATTTTAATCATTTTATAATAATACAAATTATATTACTTATAAAAATTAATGGACACCAAATAAAAGAATGTAATTAACTTTGTAATTAAATATTACATACAACTCTTTTACCAAACGTAGTAATGTAATATTAATTGTATTACAAAATGATTACATTATAAGCTTGATTATATTACCCGTGATCAAACATGGTCAAAAGGGAAAACATAGTAAAAAATGATGTGTATTAGGACACATCTAGACTGCGATAAAAAGGAAAAACAGCCTAAAGCTCTAGTGCAGTAATGTAGTAGACAGCTGTATCTTGATTTTGTAACTAAGGTAATAAGACAAAGGGAATATTGTTTTTCAAAATATGTTGTTGCAGCACTATAATTGGCACATGAACTAAATAATTAATACCATATATATATAATGTTTAAATGGGCTACAACATTCAATTGTATTTGCAATACTTATTAAATATTACAAGCTATTATTAAGTATTTAAGTAGTTCCATCAAGATTATTAGTCTAGTACACTATTGTGTGGTAATATGATAGATATGGTGCAAGCTCATTGGTATTCTTCAATAAGGATGTTATTGATATATTGTAGCAATAATTGAATGTTGAACACAATATTTTATTTGTATGACACTATTTATTATTGCATATACTATTAAATTCAATAGTGTTGATAGTTATTACTCCAGTGCATTATTATAAATATCAATCTGGATGAAGATTATACAATGATTATTCAAACTTTATATATTTTCTATTCTAGTCACATGTTATGGTTATACAATAATAACATATAAATATCTAGCTTTATAATTTTTCATTATTAGATTTCAAATATATTTTCTTCTTACTTCTCTTTTTCATTATGAATTTAGGATTTTCAATTTTGAGCTTGCGAATCCTACCAATCAAAAGGCTATGTTAAGATTTTTGGTCCATCCAATCCTAAACTAATTCTGTGAACTACTTTATAAAATAAGTCTTTAGTCAAATGTTGTTATCGTTGAGTCATTAAAATACATACATCATAGCCACAATATTCTTGGGAAAGTTGCCAATTGTATGATCATGATTTGTATGATATGATCCGTAACAATTTAAGTGTGAAACAATGAGGTCCTTGCATATCAATTAAAAAAGAAAATATCTTAAACATTCGGTTCAATTCAATATAAATCCTTATGAATCTTATTTTATATGATTCTAAAAGTAAAGAAATTTCACTGAAGTCACATCTAAACAAGTAAAAAAACAACTGTGATCCATTAAGAAATAAATTAATCCTAATTATGTTGTAGGGAGACAAAGTCACCAATAGGCAAAGTGGATTCGACACCTAATAATAACTCGGACGAACAAAAGAACAAGCCTTATCACATCAGTATATGAAGTGACAAGGAGGGATAACTTAGAGGTTGCCATAGCAAAGTCAAGTCTTCAATTTGACAGTTATTTCGGTGAAAAGCATTTAACAACATTTTTTTTTTATTTCTTAGTTCATTCCAATCTTAATGAACAATAATGTGAACATTGTCACTAATGTGAGATATGTACCTATAAATTCTTGTTAGAGATCAATATTAACTTCATCTATAATATTTATGCTATTAAATGGTGGATTCTTTCTTATTTTACATATTTTTGGATATCAAAAGGTAGAATTCTTTTATTAATTTTGTATCTGATTCACAACTCAACATGATTTAAGGTTGATCTAAAATCCACCTAATGATTCTTGGCATTCTCATTCAGTGCTTGATTCTTGTTTGAGGGAGGAAAGCTCAAGGTTAATCTTTTAAATATGGCTTCTCTTCACCTCTTGGTATTGCTTGCTCTTTCTTACTCAACATCCCCTTGTGGTTGCGTCTACTCTGCGATGTTGTAGTCCACTAATCAGTGCTGACATTGCAATATCCTTGCTCCCTAGAGCTGCTGTCCTCCTCTTGAAACCCTGTTCAGAGCGTTCCCTTGTTACCCTTACTCAAATCTTCTCCTGCATCTCAGCAATTTATCCTCTACCTTGTTTCAACATCTCAGAAGGCTATTTTGAGGCTTGATCTCCTCTCACTGAGCTTTGATCTCTGACATCCACCCGCTCACCTCTCAACATTGCTGTAGTGGTTCACTTCATCATTTCAACCTGTCCATCAATTTCAGTCTCGTCACAGCTGGCTTCATTCAGATCTTCACCTGACCTTTTTCTTACTGTCTCAAACTGAAATACTGATCGCTATTCTGCTATGACATTACATGTTATTAAATTCCTGTGTTTGCATCTCTACATTGTAGTTCATGTTACATCAATTAACTTGCAGTAGTGGGCCTATTATGATGTTTATGCAAATCAACAGTTGGGACAGGTAGATGACTTATATGACACCGTGTTAATCTGAATTCTCTGCTTGGTTAATGGTCATAAAGAATTCGTCATTTTTGTTGAATTTGTAGATCATGTTTTGGTTCAAATGGGCAATTTGACCTCGCATTGAAGGGCATGCAACATTTAATTTCTTTTGAAGATTAGGCAGTATTTTAAATTAGGCTCTATATTTAGACAACTGTAGGAAAATATATAGCAATCCTTTCCATTTACTGATACCTTGACATATGATTATTTTTTAATTACTTATCTTTCCGTCTGTATATTTATCTGGTTGTCCTCATTCGTTTTAGGTAGTATATATTATGTCATTAAAAACATTTTCGAAAGTTTGTTGTCTCTTGTAGTTTTTTTTTTTTTGGCTTTCACATCCCCTTTTATTATTCTTGATATCACAGATATCATAATCTTTTGACCAGTAATAATAGAATCATTTCAGTAAAATGCTCAAGTGACATTTTAACTTGATTATGATATCTTATCCAAACTGTGTTGCTTCTTGTAATTTTATAAGGTAGTTGTGAGCAGTAAACATGAAAAAGGAAAAAGTGAAGATATGGATATACATTCAAAGTAAAATTCCCTTAAAATACATGCTAAAGTGGAATTCATTTGGTTACGTGTGCTGCATTTCTTGCTTCATTTCTTATTTTTTGTTGAGTAAATAACTATTTTCTTTTCCTAATTTTGGTAACGGAGAAACTTATGGAAGCTGGAGTTTCTGTCACTATGTAATGGTCAATAACATTTTAACACATCATGTATGAATTTGTGGAATTCACATTGTACTGTAAACTATAGATTTCAGAGGATATGCACGTTAATGCAGTGCTAGTTTCAATAAGAAAGAAATTCTCTGTGTCTATACTTTCTTCCTGCTGTGTATATTTCAACTCATTGTTTTTAAGTCCCACATCTCAACATTATACAACTTAAAAAGTTTGCATGGATATCTTTTTGATGTTTCATGTTAAAATCGGCATGTCGCTCTGCACATGTATGGGTGTTTTTGGTTTGGTACATCTCTAATTCTTACATAATGGAATATGCCATTGTGGTAGGTTTGTGGCATCTGCTCGTCAAATAGCCAAAGCTCTGGAAGTACCATTGGTGAATGATTTAGGATATACAAAAAGATATGTTCGGTGTCTTCAGGTAAATTGTTTGCACTTTTTAATAATTTGAAAAAAAAAAATCTTAGGGATACTCTTATTAAATTCTTTTGTACTGCTTTGGTGTGATATTCCAAAAGTTTTCTTATTAAATTCTTTTGTGCTGAGTTTGGTTATCTTCACCTGTTCTGGTATATGACTTTGGTCTTCAACTTAATCGTTCTTCGGCTAAGAAATATCTCAAGCAGTTCTTGGTTTTTTTTTTTTTTTTTTTGAAGATTCAATAGAAAGCTGTGGTTTTTATTTTCTAACAAGTCGATGATCCACACATTGGTTCACACATTTGTAATATTATTTACTAACACAATAAATTATTAAATTGTATATGAATCTCACTGGTGATTTTTATAATTTGAACAATTGAAAGTCATTTCATCTTTTGAACATGATGAAGGAAAATTGATAATAATTTGTGTGAGGTGAAGGAGAATATGAAGAGTAGTTAAGTGTTAAAAACATTTAAGTACCACGGTACAATTGGAAAATTATAGTTGGTGGTTGGAATGTACAAATGGACAAATGTAAATGGACTTATGGCACTTTATAACTCGCTATTCATTCTATGCCCAAAATCCTATTTGGCAGCAAAATGATAAGCCATCTTATGATTTTTTCTAGACATTTTTTTTAATTTTCTAGTTTGATTGTATTGCTTATATCTTTAGTATAGGAACATATATATTGTTCGCAATTGCGGTGTTCGAGTCTGTCAGGCATTATAGCTTATATTGTTTGTTTCTTTGTTTATCTTTTCCTAGTTTAATTGTATTGTTCAAGGAGTACAGGAATACTAAGTCGTAGTCGTGCCACTGATTCTTTTACTTCTGACAATGTTAGATTTCTGAAGTGGTTAACAGCATGAAGGATTTGATTGATTTTAGCAAAGAAACTGGAGCTGGACCTATGGGTAAACTCTTTGTTGTTCTTGATCTTCAATGTTTGCCCTACAATAATTTACTAAACAATGTTCAACTGCTGGAATAGTGGTTTATTATTTTTGTTCTTTCATAGTACGATATATACAATTGTTGTTAAGTCAGACGTGACAATATTATTTAGTTTAAAATTAAAGAATTAAGCATCATTTCCTACTCTTATCATCATTTATATTTATAAATTGTATCCTATTTTATTATTACTAATTAAGTTTTTTGTTTGGATCTTTCTTTTTCTTGTTTAATATGCATATTTGTCCTAGTTTAAATTCATTTGCCTGATCTCGAATAGTTTAGAAATTGTAAGTTTAAGATAA
Source organism: Kaempferia elegans (assembly GCA_037974815.1). Classification (NCBI taxonomy): domain Eukaryota; kingdom Viridiplantae; phylum Streptophyta; class Magnoliopsida; order Zingiberales; family Zingiberaceae; genus Kaempferia; species Kaempferia elegans. The sequence goes on along the minus strand of JBBPFQ011111251.1, from coordinate 8,209 downwards.
CAATGTTTCTTGATAGTAGCTTTTATGATACCTCAGTTATGCCGACAGTGTGCCCGCTAATCCGATTTGTTATTTCTGTTCGCCAGATAGCCTGATTTCCTTCCCACGAAGGGCTTCATCAAGGCTACAAACTCTGCAGCCCCAACAATCTGAACAACCACAAATCATGACTCCGAACTCAAACCATAATGATCCGACCTCTATTCATTCCTCAAGCATGCCAATTTCCACTGATGACCATGTCGGAATGAGTAACTCGCTTAACGCTTCATCTGCGTCGGCATCAACATCAGCATCAGCTGCCACAGTTACCCTCCAAAATCCTATGAATGCTAGCCAAGAAAATCAGATGAATTCTCTGAACAGCACGCACGCCGGAAATAGTATTCAGATTCCTTCTACCTCAGTACCTCCATCTCAGCCCAATGCTTCTACTTTTCCTTCTATGAAACATGCATGTAGCAACAACCCCATGCCGACGTCACAAATTGCTCTTCGCTTGAACTCCAATTCCCCTGCTAGTTTGCCTACAATGCAACAGCCTGCAGTGAAACTGCACGACAATGATCAAAATGATTCACAGAGCTCTGTCCAACAGATTTTACAGGAGCTGATGATGTCATCACAGCTGAATGGTGTCAATTCGTTGGGGAACGATGTGAAACCGATCAACGGGATGATGTCTAACATGAATGGCGCAAATTGCTTGTTTGGAAATGCGATGCCCAACAACTCAGCTATTAACGGCACTGAATGTTTTACAAGTATGTGTGGGACTGGTCTACCTGCTGCAGCGAGTGGGATGCGAGCAACAATGACAAATAATACCCTGGTTATGAATGGGAGGATGGGAACAAATCACCTCCTGCAGGATCCAACAACTATGAACTGTCAACCGCAGGACATTAATAACCGACTGTTGGACAGGTTTGGAGCTATTAACAACTTCAATAATTTTAAATTCGATTGGAAGCCTTCTCCGTAGCAGGTGTCGAAAGATTGAGCCGAGTTCTCAATCAGAAGATGAATAGTCAAGTCGGGTTTCACCATCACCATAGATAGCGAGAGCAATACCTGTCTATCCGACCCTAGAGCCTCTCAACTAATTTCACCTAAAGATAACCTCATTTTCTAGTCCTTGTTTGATTTACATGCTTTCTAACGTCACTAGTAATGCTGCTTTTCTTCTGCATATCATGCTTTCAAGAACATCTAGTTTGTCGATCAGATACTGGGTGGATGCGTGGAGGGCAACCCTGCTACCTGTGTTGCCATTTCTCAATCTTAAATGCACGAATCGAGATGGCTTTCAAGTGTTGAGTGGTTTTCTTTTACCCCCCTTCTGAAGGATTTGTATAAACACTTACAGTGCTACTGCTGCAATGTGGAAAACTGAAATATGCAAAGATTCACTGAAATCCACGGAATGAACAACAGTCTTATCGATACCATGTGTTGTTTGCCTTTGGATTATTCTTGCATTTTGTTGAGACTCGTCGCCTTTTCCTCTGTCTGACAAGTCGGCATTTTCTTGATCACAAGTGGTATCTTTATTATAGCCCCGGATGAATTTCACTTTTGCACTCATTTTGAAAGACGAAAGATATTTACTAGCATTATTATTAGCGGTGATCTGAGTGTTAAATTGTCAGTTGATAGAATGAATTTGTTCTAAATTTACATGTTAAGATATGAACATCAATTATCGTATTAAACCATCGGTGGTATTGAAGCTCATCTACTTCGTCGTCTTGACTCCCACCAACTCAGCCAATTAACAAGATTGTAGTTAGGAGTGCAAATGCAGTAAATCGATTTGTCAACTTTTCGACTTGGTTTAAAAAGTATTTAATTCCTATTCAAAATTACCAAAGTCATGCCAAATCCCGTTTGAATATTTTTCGAACTGAATTTGAATATTCTTGACTGTTCATAATCCATTCACGAGTCGAACTTAAATTTAATTATAACTATTTGTGTACCATTTTAATTTAAATATATTCAAATTAAAACACAAATAATTCAAATCAAATTTAAATTTAAATCATTTTAAATTATAAATCAAATATGCTCAAATTAAAATTCAAACAATTCGAATCGACCACAAATTTTATTTGAAATCGAACTTAATCAAAACTATTTATAATTTCAAACTATATCATATATATTTTTTAAAATTAAACTCAAATATTAATATTTTTATATTATTTAAATCGATTCGATTGATTTGCAGCCCTCGTTACAGCAGAGCACTTTAAGTCGTGAAAACTTTAAATTTATCAGACAATCACTGGCACAGGGTACATTAGTTCGAATTGATAGTATTTCATTGACCCATAAAATTGATCGAAGTTTCCTTGTAATATACAAAAGAGAAACTTGTGCGCAGTAATGAGTGCGTATGTTGTTTAAATGTTGTAGAAATAGGCGCTAATGATTGTTCAGCTACATGAAAGGCTAATTTTTGACTAAACTAAAAGTACAACCATAGGCAATGTAACTAATGCAATTTGAAAAATGAAACATTCATTCATCTAGACCAAAATAGAAACGAAACTAAAGTAAAAGAAAGTCGAAAGAAGATGGCACATCATACATTTTCAGAAAGCATCATCACTTCTTACCAAAAAAATTGTAGACCAGCATATGGCACCATTCATTCTCCTTGTATCCGTGGCTAGTCACATTTAATGTTTCTGTAAATCCTTCTCACAAATAAAGTAGATCCAAGATATCCGACAGCACCTGATTGATCAAACAGCAGTGGTGAAAATAACGTAAAAGTGCATGTTAGAAGCCAAAAATGTCAAAAATGTCAGATGATTTTATTACTCACCACAAAGTATTCCTAAACCCAAACAAAACATCAATGTGTACCCAAAGTAGAAACTAGTCTGGAAAAAGCCTGACATCTTGGTCTTCACGTGGTAGTAGTAGATAGAGTAGAGATACACATAGACAGAAGTTGAAGCGGCAGAGAAAAATGAAGTCCACTGCCAGTGATAGTTCTCAGCGTTTAGCAAGAAATATGTGCCAACTATGGTCACACAAATAGTGACGATTAAGAGGATCAGGAACACTAGTAGCATAAAGCCATACACATAATACACCTGCAAAAAGGAGCAAATTATCAATCAGATGTTCTGTATCTTTGTTTCTGCAAATGCTCAATTTTGGGCTAGCAAAGTTATAGGCACCTAAGAACTTAGAGATCCTGTACAACATAAATACATTGGAAGAAAAGCACCAGCGAAGTCAATAAAGCAGGTGCTACGAAAGAGGAGTGGGTTACCTTGTAATTCCAGAAGGAGGTGAACACAAAATACATCTCAATGAAAATGCTACCAAATGGAAGCAATCCTCCCATTAAAGAGACAACTGAAGGGGTAAGATACCATTTCTTCTCAGGAATAGGACGAGGAATGGTCTTAACACGGCATGGATTGTTTGGTGAACCACTCCAGTTCCTACCCACAACAGTGCCTAGAAGAGCCAAGGGAAAAGAGATGAAAGCCCATAGTATGAAGACAACCACCATTGTCCCAAACGGAATAGCTGCTAATGAACCATAAAATATAGCAATTGTGTTGAGTATGAAACCAATCCCAAAACACAAAAATGGAAACAGTGATGCTGTCACAATCATTGCCTTTATCCAGCTTTTACCTGTCAATAAAAGCAGAAAAACTTTAGAAGACATTTTCAAAGCTCACGAAGGAGAAGATTTCTTTTTGAGATTCTTTATTGTGTGTGTTTCTCTTCTACCGTGTGGGTTTGCACAAGTAAAATTCTTGCCTAGATCTGTAGTGCAACAAGGTAGAAGCTTTCCAAATCATAGTACTAAATTTATTGCTGGTAACTTGAAAGGCAGACCATGACAAGAACCATACCACCATTACGGGAGTAAAGCCCACCACTAACATAGCCCGAAATGAAAGAGGTGAGTGCATAGCAGACAATGAAAGTAGTAATGATTGATCCTCGCCTGGTCAAAATAAATGGTTAATAGAGAAACTCCGAATCCAGATAACAAAGGATAGATGATGTCAAGTATCTTCAGATAAAATATTATTGTAAAACAAATAAGCAGAAATACATAACAACGAAATTGTCATACTATATCAACAAGGATCAACATTGCTACCAAATATATGTCCAATGTATGAAGGAAAAAAAAACATTTTTCAGTACTGTTGCAGTCTGAATCATTTTTCAGTATTGTTCATAATAGCATATGCCCATTCTTCTTGTAGGTGTACTTTGCTATTAATAATTGATCAGTAATAGATATAAACAGAAATAACTATTCCCAGTAACAGGTCTCAAAAATACAGAATAATAGGATATCATCCTTGGGTTTGCATATGTATAGAAGAATAATTAATCAACCTAAACCTAACAATATAGACTAAAATGCCTCACTCTTAAATAATATAAGAAGCATGCTAGTGAGTCTGGAACTGCCAAATATGACGGAATATCAGCACTCCGAGGCAGAAGAACAGTATTTATCTATATTGGTGATGTGGTCTTGACCCCACTGCCTTCCAGTCCATGATCTCTCGCTGATCAAATGTACTACCATGGTATTAACCATTAGTGACTGTTTGATTATTCAAAAATTTTCTAGCAATATAAATAATGTAAATTAACTTTGAATTAGTAATGAAGCTAGAAGTTTTCTATCGATATAAACAATGCAAATTAACTTTGAATTAGTAATGAAGTTCGACCAAGCAGTTAGAAAACTAAGTGTAGACATACCCAATGTATAATGTTCCAACAATTGCCAACAATATCACCAAAAGAACAAGTGTTGCCAATTGGGCACCTGTACCAACAAGAGCAGAAAGAAGAACCAAACTGCGAGGAGATCGAAAGACATCCCCGTGAATGAGTTTCCATCCAGATTCTTCACTCACATCTCTCTCCTAAAAACAAATGAAATGCATAGGACAAATTTTAAAAGAGAGAAAATAAGGTGAGTTCAGTGAGTTATTACCAGAGTTTCAAGGTCATCATCTTCCCGAGCATATTTGGCATAATCATTCCTGAGTGTTCTCATTAATATCATAGAAACCAGTCCAGTAAGGAAAATGACCATCATGAAAGAATTGAATATAGAGAACCAGTGAATCTGTGTAAGGAGAAGAGTAATCAGACTGAATTTTTAAGAAAATTTCATTCATATTTCTCCAACATTCTAAACACCATATGCTTGTGGGAAGATGCCATCTTTTATGATGCGTACAATATTAACAATATTTACAAGGTATGCTCTAGTATTAACATAGACAATCATCGTTTCAGCAAACACTGCTACAGTGCCATAGGTATGAAATGATATTCAAAACCAAGGAGCACCATAATATAAGTAATTGCTACAGTAATGAAGTTGCACGGTAAGACAAAACAACAAAAGGAGGTCATGTTAACTGCTAAGTAAATTGAAATTGGATTACCTGGTGTTCAAAGAAGGGGTAATCCAAGTAAACTTCAAAACGGCGGGCAAATGTCACATTGGTGGTCTCCCATTTTACTGAATAGGTCATATCCAGTTTTTTCCCCACTTCCAAAAGTTTACGATTTTCTTGAGTGAGATTCACATGAATAATCTGCAAAAGAAGGTACAAGAAACTCATATTCATACACATTTTGACAAAAATAAATACAGAAAAAGCTTTCCACAACATGTAGTCATAAAGCACTGACAAACTACCTACCTGATCCTTGTTATATTGGATAAGGATACTTTTATGTGTGAAAATGTAATTTTTATCTTTGTTATTCTTGTCAGTCTCCCCAACAAAGCCTGGGTAAAAGCAGAAGCTATATATTGATAACACAGAAGCATAAACAAACAAGCTGAAGCATGCAATATTACATGAACTGGGAAAGAACATACCCCAAAGAGGCAAGTCATCTACTCATGTCCACGAACAATGATGAACAAGGAAATTAGGTTAAGGTGAGTCTCGAAAATTGATGAGCACATATACAAGACAAAGGCTGTTCACGGTAGGGATTATAGAATTGGAAAAGATGCAAATAAATGATTGAACTAACTGACCTATGAATAATTCAAACCAATATGAGTTTTCTATAGCATCAGTAAATTGCTTTACTTTTGTGGCATCAAGATCAATTGTGCAAATGGAACCCTTTTCAACATTTCCTGCATATCAATTTTCAGGAAATGGTCAACCCAATGGCAAGCAGAACGATGATAGTATCATATTCTAGTAAAGAAAGCTGCATACCGTTAAACTTTATCTGGATTTGGCTATCAATCAATTCATTTCCACCTAGGACCTCTCCAAGCCCACCCCACTTATGTGCAGGGTTCTCAGATGGCTGACAGAATGGAAGGCTGTAATAGTTGTATGTCTCTTGAGGGTTATTGTAGGGACCAACTTTATTTACCCAGAGTGTGACCAGATCATCAGCTTGGTACTACATGTGAATTTATACCAATGTGAAAATTAAGAATAGAAATATTATTTGCTACTGAAATATATAGCAATTGGAAACTATTCTATCCAGGTCCTGGAGTGTGACTAGCTCTTCAGCCTGGCATTGCATGATTATATCACCAGCACATGTAACATTGTTAAATTGACAATCAACGCTATGAAAAATTGAGTGAAGTTCATGAACATTTAAACACTGCCTACCAGCACTAATAGTCAAATCAAAGTAGAAAATTTTAAAGTCAGAGCAAGCCAGCATATATGATCAAGTATTCAATGGAATGAGAGAATTGCAAACTACATATTAAATAAAATATTTCTTCCATAGCTAAAGTAGCAACTGTTATGATTCTTGTAAGTTCTGAACTTACAGGTGAAATTGTGTAACAATCGAGAACAAGTAAAATTTATCTAAATTTATTTTTGTCTACCAATCAACAAGGTAAGGTCTTTCTCGGTTGACAACTTACACGAGACAATAATCCTATAAGGCTGTATGCAAGTACTTGATCAACGTGACCCGTAGGGATAGATAATAATTGGCATAAGCTCTAGATAAGGAAATACAAAATCCACTGAGTCAGAAAGAAGATAGTCCAGGCTGTGCATATGCCTGCTGAACTTCCATAAGGTAAATGCAACTTCTATAAGAAACAAAAACAAACTTTTCAAACTGTTATTTGTGGACATGGCGAAATCTACCAAGTTACATTCGGATATCAACTCTCAACTTAATTATGACGTCTAAGAGCTCCTCCATCCAGCTCAGTTGTATGAGCCAGTAACAAAACGCCATCCAGAAAACTCCAAACACAATGTTTCCTTTTTGTCAAACCAGGAAAAAAAAAATCTTGATGCGAACCTATGGCCGAAGAACAGTTCATACGGAGGATTTCAGCCTAGATCTTCACTACAATCAACAAAAGAACGACCACAGTAGCTAATCGTAGATCATCCTTTTTACAGGTGTTAGACGAGATCCCGGCGACCCGAACGTACAGATCGTCAAAGTAAGAAACAGGATCCGCAGCATCATACCTTGTGGTCCGACTCGGAGGCAAAAGCCGAGGAGGAAAGGAGGAGGATGAGAAGGGAGGTGACAAAGAAGGGAGGAGGAGATCGGGCGCCGTGAAGCATGGCCGCTGCTGGATCTGGGAGCGGAGCACGGTGGCAGCCGGATTAAGCGAAGTTCCTCGTTGGATCGAGCCCTTTCTCGAACGCACCAGCGGAACCGAGTCCTCAAATAGGGCACCTCAATCGGGTTCCTCGATTCGTCCTCCTCGACTAATTATCTGTCTCCGACTGAAACCTTATAGAGTAATACTATTAATGATTAAGAAAATATTTATTTTACCCATTTAAGTTTTTTTTTTCAAATGCTCTCCTACAGTTTTTCGGGTTGAACCTCCTACTTACCTTATTTACACATCCCATACCACTTCTGGATGAATGTTAACAATATTGGGGCACTATAAAAAAAATCAAAATTTATTATTTATAAAAAAACACTCATTTCACCAAATTGCATAAAAAAAGTTTCGATATTATCCATGTATCCAACTTTCACATTCTTATTATATCCCTCTTTTCTTTATAAGTTTCGAAATTGATTGATAGATGCAGAGAATTTTAAATTACTTAAAATTAAAATTAATATACTCCTAGAAATCTCCACACAAGTAAATTGAGATACTTGATAAAATTTGTCACATATTCATTATAAGATTGAGGGCAATGAT
>JBBPFQ011111141.1:0-10010 GCA_037974815.1 Kaempferia elegans | reverse complement strand
TCCTCAGATCCCTCTAGAGGCGGAGATTACATCGTCGTCTTTCTATTCGACTGCCCTTCTTTGGTGAAACATTTTTTGTTCTTTGTTAATGCAGGAGATAAGAAGTGGAAGATGATAGCTGGAGGTGATTATGACTATTTGGACATAGCCTTTCACAGGGGCAAGCTCTATGCGGTGTTACAACCTGAAGAACCTGAAGAACATGACGTGGTAGCGGCGTATGATCTAGATTCGACTCCTCCAACATGGACGCCGGTGGTAGCTCTGTTAGACATCATTTCGGATTTTGATGTCGTCTTCTACTTTCTTTGCACGTCTTCCTCCGATGATCTACTGCTCACACGGACTGTGACAAAGATTTCAAAACATTATGTTTACAAATTAGAGGTTTGGAAGGTGGATACGGAGAAAGGCATCATCAGCACAATGAATAATTTGGGGAAGTATGCTCTGTTCTTGAGCGGAACTTCTTCTATTTGCATTGATACATCTTCGTTGCCGGGTTTGAAGTCGAACTCCATTTATATCTCGGCTGACTTGCATGATATTCACTGTAGTGATAACCTGATTTACAACATGGAGGAGGAAAGCTTCACCTCCTTGAGTTTGCCTAAATTATCATCCCGAAAACGGCGGCGGTTCCACATGTCTTTTGGTGGGCCGTGGAAGCGTGTTTGGAGTGAGCGTTATAACTATTTGCGACACACTCTAGAGCTACCAAGGCCACTCCTAGTTTGGTTTACACCCAGTATTGCATTGCATGCTGATCCAATGTAAACTTAAAGCCTTCAATTTTGTATGTAATTTTTTTCCTGAAAGTTTGAATTGATTTTAATTATTGTAGGATTATATAAACTCATATATGAATATTTTGGAATTATGATTGATCCGGAAAGGCCTGTGGTGGAATCTGGGAGTGAGCAATAAGAAATAGATGGTCAGGGTCGTAAGTAGGTCAAAACCCCAGGCTTGCACGTCGCTCGGCCTTCCTCTCCCGCTCTACACAAACTCTCTAAGATCCACTTTCAAGGCTCCCTAGGGCTTCACTCTCCAGTTCAATTGGATATCCACGGGGCTCCGCCCCCGTCCAATCGCTCGACCTTCCTCTCCCAATCTGCACAAACTCTCTAGGATCCACTTTCCAAGGCTCCCTTGGGCTCACTCTCTGATTCAATTGGATATCCACAGGGCTCCGCCGCCGTCCTCTCACGATCAACCACGACCTATCGGACTCCCCCTCCATGTAACAATTTTGACAAACACGGCTACTTTATAAATTAAAACTGCTTAAATTTCACAATATTTCTTGCACCATCTATAGCTTTATTTTATAATTTTTGGTCAACCCATATTTATATAGCAAAACAAACATAATTTCAATTCCTCTAATAATAAAACACAATAAAATCAAAAATGTACAATTTATCTAGACAAATGTTGAAGTCAAACTATGGATGAAGCACCAGAGAGTCATACTTTAAACAATCAAAACCATCAATGATAAGTTGCCCTACCAAACGTTCACAAACAATCCATAGACTATGAAGAAGCAATGAAGAATGGAAAATGTTTCTTCCCAACATGAAAGCAATTTTTATTTGAAGTAACTAAGTAGCGAACCTTCCCAAACTCCCACCTTCAGGAACTTGCAAACTCAACCTCCTGGCAGAGTGAATAACTGTTCTGGCCGCAAGGGGATTTACGAAGAAAGCCTAGCTCTCAGCTCAGATGCCACCGCATCAATGAACTCTTCGGTGTTCAGATAATTTTCTCGAGTAACGCTGAGCAAACAGGCATTTTAATTAGAAAACATGAAGAGTTGTTGGTCGAGCAGTTGTAGTAGATAGAAGCTAAGAATACCGGGATCCATGAATGAGAAGCGCCAGATCTTTGGTCATCTTCCCAGATTCAACAGTTCCAACACAAGCAGCTTCCAGCTTTTCAGTGAAATCAAGCAGTCTGGCGTTGTCGTCTAACTTTGCCCTGACAAATCACAAGGTATCAAAGTGAATCAGCCATTCCTTGAGGTCGATGTTCCTGGGTAGTTGGACCAAGCAGGGTTTGTGCAAGCAGAACGAGCCAGCAAAATATTCCTCATTTGTACTTTAAAAATTCAAATGAAGCATTTATTCCATTAATCCATTCCATAAACCAAGAATAAATGTTCCTATTGCATTTCTTGTTTATTTCACTCCATAGGAAAAGTTATTCAATTCTGTGAATCAAACACCATGTATCCAGTTTAATGTTGTTGTGGAGGTAAAGATGCAAAGCAGAATGCTTCTTGATGTTTCATCAATTATTTTCTCATACACGAACCCTAACGTTTCTCTCATTTGCAATCAATATTTTCTGTCCATTTTTGGCAAATGGAATCCTTAGGGTTACTTCAGTTTGAGGACAAGTAAAATTATATTCCTCCAAAGAGCTCTAGTATTTAACATCACGCCACCAAAGCCACTCGACCATTGGGTCATTGCTACATCTCCAAGAATGAAATGACCCATATGTTATTGAATGGATCTACTGACATTTTTCTGTTTAAGTGATACTTTTAATTGTGTATAGCAAGCTAGGCACTGATCAATATTCATGTTCCAGCTCAAAAATGAGTGTTACAGTATATAGTTTAGTCCCATATGGAACAACAAGTTATTAGGTATTATATGGATCTAATTACTCATTAGATAATTGGGATAAACACTCATAAACAAGGATTAGTCATAAAATACCTTATGACGTAATTAATCATTAGGTATTAATAATGTTCCAATAGTCAATCTTAGATAATTAGGATAAACATACTTTGCTATTGCTGCATTATTATCAGCAAGGATTAAAAAACTCTCAAACAAAAGTTCATGCTTGATGATTGCCTTATGACATTAGTAATCAATCATAACGATGAGAAAAGAAATTCACACCTGTGAGCAAGCCCTCTTGACCAGGCAAAGATGGAGGCTATACTGTTTGTACTAGTTTCACCACCCTTCTGATGAACACGATAATGGCGTGTTACTGTTCCATGTGCAGCTTCAGCTTCGATGGTCTTCCCATCTGGACACACCTGATATTCATGCCAATTTTTGGATTATTGTTTTTTAGGTTAGCAGGAATACTCTAAACCTCACCATTAATGAAAGGCAATAACAGCACTGGTTATTCTTATCAAGGACATTTAAACAACAAAAATACTTGATAATTGAACCTAAAAAAGGTTGGTATTTCTTATCTAGTTTTCCTAGGGAATTTGGGCCTTGTGCAAAAACAAGTTATCTAGTACAAAGAACAAGCCAAATCATCAAACTTACCTCCAGTGCACAGGTCAGATCCAAGATGTTCAATCAAGTCAAATATGATCAAATTTTTGACTAATTTGAAAATGACCAATGATTTTATTTTCCAAATGGAAACACACTTAGATGATATTAGCTATACTTGCACATACCAGCACTGATGTCATCAGACCAAGAGACCCAAAACCTGTACAAGGATTATTATATAGTTATAAATTTGGCTCAAATAAAGTATTTAATAAAGATGTTAAAATTTTTAAGGAAAAAAACAAATGGGTAACGGAAAAGAGTACTCGATATAATTCAAACCTTGAGCTAAGAAATCACTTTGCACATCTCCATCATAGTTTTTGCAAGCCCAAACATAACCACCTTCGCTCTTGAGTGCATATGCAACCATGTCATCAATGAGACGGTGTTCATACCTATCAAAAGAAAATGCCATAACATGCTAGAAAAAGTGGGAATACATCAAACATGATTAAGAAATTCAGAAAAGCTAACCAAATCCCTGCAGCCTCGAACTTGGATTTCCATTCAGTTTCATAAACCTCTTGGAATATATCTTTGAACCTATTAGATGAGACATACAACAAAATGTGTACTAGTCAGAAATTCCCATCAGTTTTATCATAAAATCTTTATGATCAAATTGCAAAGTATAATAAATTATAAAACATAGTACACACCTTCCATCATATTTCTTCAAAATTGTATTCTTAGTGCTGAGATAAAGTGGCCATTTCTTTTGTAAAGCAGTAGCCATGGAAGCTTCAGCAAATGAGCGAATTGACTATACAAACAAAGATAAAATAATTAGAATTGTTATAGCAAATCCATAACTTAAATAGCAAGGTTAGGTTACTACCTCATCAGTATTGTACATCGATAAGGCAACTCCACCTGCTCCAGTGAAGTTGAACACCTCGAGTTCAACCTCCTCTTCTTTTCCTTCTGAAAGTAAAATCGTGATAAAAGTTTATTAGATGATAAAGTAAATCAACAACAGATGTTGGTTATAAACATGAAAAGCAAAGCATACCAAAAATTAATTTGAGCTTGCCAGGTCCTTTAATGACTGTATCAGTCGCCCTGTATTGATCGCCAAAAGCATGTCTTCCAATGCATATTGGCTTTGTCCATCCTAAGAAAGTGAAATACAAATTGTGATAACAGATAATGCAGCGAGCATGAAGTGACTTTTTTTTAGTACCTGGAACAAGCCGTGGGATATTTTTGCAAATAATTGGCTCTCTAAATACAGTTCCTGCAAAAAAAACACAAGGTATCAATCAAACTTACTTCTTATCAGAGCTTAGATACATGAATTACTTAAGCAATCTCACCATTCAAAATATTTCTAATTGTCCCGTTAGGGCTCTTCCACATTGACTTCAGGTTGAACTCCTTAACTCGAGCTTCATCTGTCAATATTAAAAATATTCAAATTTAATGAGTGCAGATTTTATTTTGGTCCACAATGCATAAGATCCATGCAGCTTTCTTTACCTGGAGTAATTGTTGCACATTTGATTGCTACATTGTATCTGCAACCACATCAAAATAGTTTTAACAGGGGTTCAATATACCATACTGTCAATTAATAATCCAAAACACATTGGAATATTGCTTAACAAGCAATTGAGAAATAAGCAATTGGCCAATATCTTAATATCATGTCTACCAAAACTGAGGTTCAAAAAAATGATTTAGTACGCTTAGTCTTCCTAAAGTTAATTTCAGATTCTAAGGCATTGTTTAGTACACACTGTCACTTCTAAAAAAAAACATCAATTCAATTTATCTAAATCACTAGGGTTTGGAAGCCTAATTGGTTTGATTCAGTCAATATACCATACTATCAATTAACAATCCAAAACACATTGGAATATTGCTTAACAAGCAATTGACAAATAAGCAACTGGCCAATATCTTAATATCATGTCTGCCAAAACTGAGATTCAAAAAACTGATTTAGTACGTTTAGTCTTCCTAAAGTTAATTTCAGATTCTAAGGCATGGTTTAGCACACTGTCATTTCTAAAATATCATCAATTCAATTTATCTGAATCACTAGGGTTTGCAAGCCTAGTTGGTTTGATTAAGCATCTACTTTGATCAATCCATGCTTGGCTGTAACAAATGTAGCCTCGCAAAACATATACATAGGCCATACCATAATGCCCAAGGAAGAAGGAACAGAAATCCAAATGCTAAAAATTTACTAAACCAACTTGACTTATCAGTCTAACACATAAATTAGTAGAAAGAGTAAAATAAGAGAATTTGAGGCCTACTTAAGGGTGGCTTCTGCACTCTCTACTGTGACTTTATCATCTGTGGCATCACGATGAGGTAAGCCCAAATCAAAATACTTGATATCCAGGTCCAAGAATGGAAAAATGAGCTGCAGTATAAAATTCCACATATGGATAGATTAGCAGTTACTTATTTCTGCATTATGAGCTCTCTTGCAAACTGATAGATAAGGATATTAAGAAAAAAGTTCAACTGATGTTGACAAGCAAATTATCTATCACCTTTTCTTTAATTGAATTCCAAAAGACTCGGGTCATTTCATCCCCTGCCATAGAGTAAGAAGTTATTATATTCAGGCATGGATAAAGACCATCATAAATCAATTGCAATGACATTCTCTAGTAGAAATTTGACAGTTTTTTCCAAGTGAGAAATTTCTAGAGAGATGATTCAAAGTTAATCAATGAAATAACTGCATTTGTTATGCACAAATGAGCAACAGAAGGGGTTCTAATATCAAGAATTAGAGATTCAAGTAACTGAACATGTAACTAAGAGAGGAAAGAGATTCAAGTGACAAGCAAGGATTAGCTAGCAGTAACCAATTTCCTAGAGGATATTCCTTGACCTCCAAAAGGATGTGTCATATGTTTGCATGAAACATGGATGGTTTGCTAATTTGGTATATCTAAGACATTGCAGAAGTAACAAGTCACCTGGATGATTATTCTGTCCTCAGCCCATGAACTGCTCTATGTTAGGCTATGTGACTAGTAAAATTGACACCATTTACCAAGCAGTGCCAATTTGGTAGTTGAGATAACATTTGGGTCATATATTGTATGTTTAATCAAGTGCACTTCAAGCACAAAATTTGACACCATCTGGGCATTTAAAGGAGGGGAGAACTAGGTCCTTTAGATTTCTTTTTGTGTGTGTTAAGTAGAATATTCTTTGAAACTTATCAAGCCAACGAAGAGCATCATGAAATTATTAATATTTTAGTTGTTTCATAAGTTATTATGTTTAATGACCATGAGATTAATGATTTTCATTTAGAGGATGGTAGTTGAATATGCAACATGAATAAAACAGGAATGAAATTGGAGGATACCATATGATTTATGTATCAAATGAGAAATTATGATGATCCGAACAAAGTATGGGCAGACAATTTCAAGGGATGTAAATAACCCTTTACATGATTAGCTATGTTATTCTTGACAACTTGGGAAAAGTTATATAGAGAGAGAGATGTAACTTAATGGATGAAAAAAATAATTGCCAACTAAAGGAACTACATCTGTGAGGAACTGAAAATAAAGAAGCAAAGGACAGAATGAGGAAAAGATAAATAAGAATCTGAAATTTAGCAAATGGCAATCACTGATCAGAATGCCAAATTTACATAAATGTTATGTCCGATGTTGGTTCTAACTTTTAATCAAAACGATAAACCATCTAGAGAAATCAGCAAGCACTACAACTCACTGATGTGAAAGCAAATTTCATTGCAATGTATAAAAGAGAAATGGATGTCCAAAATGAAATTTTTAGTCAGCCACATATTTGAAGCAATTCACATAGTTAGCAAGGGTTCCTAGTTAGGAATAAGATAGAAGGTCAAGGTTCAAACTTTATAAGGACGCAGAGTGAGCATATTATTTAAGTAATAAACAGTTGTTCATATGTATTTGGTAGTCCACCTTATTATCTCCACTTCTTTATGTAGATTTGACTACCTCAAAAGATCACTACTGAGACTACATTAAAAATATGGAACTGGAAACTAGCATGATTCAACTATAGATACAAAGCAAACATTACTATAACTCTTTTTCTAACAATTTAAAACACAATATCCTATCTCTTGGCAGTCAGCCTGGTTGCTGAAGTATTACAGTCAGAAACAGACCTAATATAATCCAGGGGAAAATATCTGCACTCCCATCGCAAAATTCAATTCAGAAACATTTGAGAAACTGGTTGAAGATTTAACAGTTATATCTCCAGGAATTCATTGGTAAATCAAAAAATGAGGATCAACAATAAAAGTTATATCGCACACAGAGGAAATGTCCTAAAAATCATTATTGTCTCTGAGGCATTCGGTAATAGGCCAGATATAATTAAGAGCCCTTGTATTTCTTTTGCAAATTTTCTTTGATTCGACAGAGCAATATAATTTTCATTTTATATTCGTCCTCCTGTTTCATGAAGACTCCAATTTTACAGGACATTGTAAGTCTTTAGCGTGTTAATTTGACCTGCATGATGATTTCGTAAGAACACAACCATTTTTTCCTCTTGATCCAAGACCTGCACGCTGATTTACCAATCAAACTAACACTTGAAAGTAAATACGAGCACGAGGGAAAGAGTGAATCTTTTTTCCCCTGTTGATCCAAGGAACCAATTACAGAAAAACTCAAATCCAAACGATGGCTTTTATGTTACAAACTTTGGTAGATCCACACAACCAAAAGGTACAAACTTGCATCCACACACACAGGACTTCACCAACCCATTAAAAAGACAGTGCAGAACAAACAGTAAAAGATCCTGAGTCGATACAACAGTCGAACGAGAAAAAAAAAACATTCAAAAGAATCAAACGAGCCGGAAACAGATCAGATCTGACGGAGATACAAAGACGACAGGAATAGGTTGTTAGGGAAATGGAGATGTGAAATTCCAAAAAGTACTCACCGTCCATCTCAACGATGGGGTTGGCGACCTTGATCTTCTGGTACGCCATCTCTAGCACAGCCAACAGATCGGGCGGAGTTGGACGAGGCAAAGAGATGAGAAGGAGCCCAGTCAGAGAGAGAAAGAAGGGAAAGAAAGAAAGAAAGCAAGCAAGCGGAAGAAGCCGCAACCCCCTCCGTATCTCTATATAAGGATTTGACCCAGATCTTCGCTTAATTTGTAATATTAAAATTAAGAGGTGGCAAAAGGCAATTAATCCACGAAGCATTATCTTGTAATTTACCCCGGATATTTCACGATATAAACCTTGTAAATTTTAGCATGACACGTACCTTTTATTTTAGTGATATCATGTGTTTGGTCAATAATAAATGATAAATGATACGTGCTGAATTTGTGATCTCGCGTCTTATTAAAAATATTTAAAAATGATTATTATGAATCTCTTCCTTTTTAAGGTATGTAATTCTCCTTCGAAAATCATCTTAATTTTGTCAATATTTGCACTAATATCTTCCTTACCTACTCCTATCTTTCTTGGTTGACTAGTTGGCAGTGGT
Organism: Kaempferia elegans; assembly: GCA_037974815.1. NCBI lineage: Eukaryota > Viridiplantae > Streptophyta > Magnoliopsida > Zingiberales > Zingiberaceae > Kaempferia > Kaempferia elegans. Next base: position 1,186 of record JBBPFQ011111141.1, on the reverse strand, counting down.
TAGTCACATCAGATCACGTGCTCTGCTATTAGTCTTCGAGCCGATCTTTACGGCATTACGTGGAGATGTAGGTGTGTGCATATTTATTTTGTCTTTGTCCTTTCGGACAGTAGGATGATTAAAATATAATAAATTATTATATAAAATATAGAGGATAAAATTTAACGTTTTTTAGTATAAATTTTTCTCGTGTTTTAATTATTTATATTTATGATTAATAATCATTCGTGATTTATTTTTTTCGTGTTAACATGAAAATGACTTGACGAAAACGCTGAGAGAAACCACTCTTGCCACATATTTCTTTTGTCTTCGGAAAAATAAAAAAAAATGCTCTTTTATTATAATTGTTACAGAATGTTTTATTTATTTATTTATTTATTTATTATAAAAATATTTATTCTGCCTTTATATATTTTATTTCTATACTCGTTATAAATCATAATTACTAGACAATTATAACAATTTTGATCTCACAATTATAACAATTAAAATTTATCAATATTATCAGAAATAAATTATTACAGTGTGACAATTATGATTCTTAACTGTTTTAAGGTAATTTCAATCTGTGTTAATTAATATTGACGGTGATTAGAGATGGAGTGTATATTATAAAAATTATAAACCCTAGGTTTCTTTTTAGGATATGATGGTGTGGTAAGAGACTTGATATTTTTCTGAGCGTTCGATTTCTATACCAGCATATTTGCGGTAATTAGTCCCCTCGGAGCAGTGCGATGATTAAGACTGGGAGATTACCACATGAGATCTAGAGGTCGAAACTCGGCATACCCGAGCATATATCTCTCCCATGTTTTAACCATTTGTACTTATGGTTAGTATAGTCACCCGTGATTTACCTCCTCCGTGTTGGCATGGAGACGGATTGGCGGGTGCGCTGGGGGTGAGCGAATCACCTTTTGTCACATATTTGCTGTAATTAAATTTATAATAATTCATAGATACTACGTTAAAAGTTTTCTAAAATTACTTAGGCTAAGTTTGATAGATTGTAATATAATCAAATTTGTAATATAATATAATGTAATTAAGATTATATCACTATGTTTGTTGAAAAAATTACATGTAATTTAGATTATAAGGTGATTACATTCTTTTGTTTGGTATCTATTATTTTTTATAAGAAATATAATTCGTATTATTATAAAATGAAAAAGATATT
>JBBPFQ011111031.1:0-10010 GCA_037974815.1 Kaempferia elegans | reverse complement strand
ACTTGGTTCACGTAAACGTCCTTCCCAAGCCGGGTACTTAGCACATGAAAATAAAATACTTGTTCATAATATTCTTAATCGTAAAAGATACTTCTTGACTCCATCATGAAGGAACTCATCAACTGAGAGAGTTCTTGACCCCTCATGAGGAAAGTATCATTAACATAATTTCATACTAACATACATAGCTTGGTTCTTGCATACATATCATCATGAAATTTCATTAAACATACTAGCATGGCATATAAAATACATTTTTATGTCATGGTTCATAAAGCATATCATATAATTCTTGCAACAAAGCATGAAACATAGAAATGAATTCTAACATGAATACTTATTCATAATTTGCTAAACATGAATATAGCAACCTAAACAAGCAAGCACATAAACATACATAATAATTCCTGACAATAGACAATTCCCTAACTAAATCGTGTCACCAAAATTTCCTAATTTAGCTTATACATATCCCTACACCAAATATGCATTCAATTTCATACAATTTACATACGAGAGCTACTTATACTGCAGTGAGGGATACTTACTTCCTGCGCTTAGATTTTATAATATTTCTTACGAAGAAACCCTTGAATTTACTTCTCCTTGAAGCTAACTGAATTCTTCCTTTGCTTAACTCCCCACAACTTGCAACCAAAAGGAGACTTTTAGGTTCCGGCCAATCTAAGAGAACAAGAAACCCTTTACTGCTCAAAACTTGCAACCCAAAAATGTAACCTTTTAAACCTTCAGCTAATGCCAAAAGAAAACAATCCCTTACCTATAGTACTTAACCAATTCCCCTTTTGCTAACTGCCGAGCCCTTGCTTGTTACTTGAAGCTCCTGAGGCTACTGATAGAGGAAAGAAAAGCCATTTTCCTATTTGTAAGAGAACTAATGCTTGGAAAACCTTAAAGCTTACGGACATAGGAAAAAACCAATTCCCGAAACTTGTAGAAATCCCCACCCTTACCTCTCGGTAGAGAAAGAGGAAGACAAGGAGGTTACCGAAATTGAAGAGGGAGGTGGCTTGTTATCCAGCGAAAGGAAGATGGTGAAACTCTCGGTAGCCCTTGAAGCTTCGGCCACCCGCAAGCCACGGAGAAAACTTGGAGTTCCCTCTTCTTGCTTCCTTCGGTGAGATCTTCCTTGGAGAATCCCGAACCCAAACCTCTCGGTAGAGAAGAGGAAGGAGACGAGGAGGAGAGAAACTTGAGGTCTTCGGCTGGAGAGGGAAGGAAGAAGAGTCGCCGAAGGAAAGGAGGAGAGTCGACGCCAAGAGGAAATCGCGAGGAGAAGGCGCCGTGCGTGAGGAAATCGCGAGGAAGTTTGGCAATTTAGGGTGTTCGGCCGAATTTTCTCAAGACCTAAGTTTTAGATTTACTTATACCCCTTGGAACTTATAAATTTTCTCAAATAACCCATATTTCCCTCTTAACATCAAACCAGCTCCTTCTATTAACAATCACATTGATATCCTAGTTGGTTTCCTAGTTTACCCCTCTTGTAAGAGGTCTAAGGTTCAATCCCCATGCTATTTTTTTTATTACTTATTAAAATTCCCTTTTATGGAATTTTCTTGGGAAAAATTCTAGATAAACCTAATTAATTCTAATAAATTCATATCATGCCAATTTAGATTGCATAAAAATATTTTTCATGAAAATTGGGGCGTTACACTGGCGCGCCTGTTTGAAGGTGCCTTCTCGGGCTCCAAAGGCACCTTGGGGAGGCGCCCTCCAGCGGGTTGGAGGCGCCTTCAAGGCGATAGGAGACGAAGAAGTCAGAACTCATCGGTTCCGCGTTGACCGGGCATTGGAGGCGCCTCTGGACGGCTTGAAGGCGCCTTCATCATGCCTATATAAGCAGTCCGAGTTCAGCCTTTGAAGTACAACAATTCTAATGATCCAACTTCTGTTCTGCTGCTGCCAAGTGCTCCGAGACGCTGCTACTCCAAGTCCCGAACCTCTGCCGACACGCACTTCCAAGCTTCTACGAGCCATCTCTTAAGTCGGTATAATTTAGTTAAAGCAGCTTCTTTGATTTGTACTTAATTGCTTTAAAAGGAAGTGCAGTTTGTTGCACTTCCTAATCTCTATAACTAAATTTTGAAATATTAGATTGCTCAATGATATGGTCTCGACGACCGTGGGCCTTGCAGTAGGAGTTGATTCAGGCTCCAAAGCAAGTAAAATCGCCTTGTGTCTTTGTCTTTTTTGTGTTTCCGCTACATATTCTGTGTTTGTTTTTCGAATGATATTCACCCCCCTCTATCGTTTACTTCGATCTTACCGTGAAGGTATTATTCAATTGCATCACATGAGTGTTATAACATGGAGAATAAAAAATGGGGAGAGAAAAAATGGAAAAAAAGATTTAGGAGAAATAAGATGGGGTGGTTCGGATAATTGATAGGATTTGATTGAAGAACTAATAAATGACATAAATAAATAGCACTATAATAGTAATAGTTGTCCTAAATAAAATACTGTATAAAGTAAAAAGTTTGAGAAATTCAAACTCATCAATTTAAATGAATTATAAGCATATAAATAAACACCTAAAATATACTTTAGTTGGAAATGCAATAAATTGTTAATAAAAATGAAAGATTTCAAAACGTCACCTTCTACAACATGGCTACCAATTAAACACAAAATCAAATGGAGGAATGTAAAGGGTGAAACAAATAAAGAGAACAGCAAAACTACAGGAAAAATTTAATGTAGCTTAAATATTATTTATTAATTTCATTCTATTGTATAGAATATAGAATGAGGAGTTAATATATCATTACACAGTATATATAAAAAGGATAGAAATATAATCAATAATTGATTAATTTCCATATTATCTAGAATTAATTAACAAATGGAAGCTATCAAATGCACAATAAATTGCATGTTATTGTATGAAAACTTTGCAAATTGTTTTAAAAAATAATTGTACTTTGATTGGAAATATCTTACATTCGACCTATAGTTTTTCAATGGATAAAAATAAATGCGTAGCTTTTATAAGAAAATTTTAAATTCCACCAGAAGCAATCAAAGAGCAAATGGCGAGTTTTGATTAGCCATTCACATTGAAGGAAACATGCTTTATGTGGCAAAAAAGCGGAAGTCATAATTTCATTATTGTTTTATGCCTATCAAGTGCATGCTTCCACACTTTCTTTCATAAAGGAGAAGATATTTACTTTCAATCCTTTCACATAAATGCCTTTACTTTTCAATAAACCTATATAAATTATATTAAACATTAACTTTTTTGTAATCCCTATCTCTATAACCTGTCTCTGAAACGCATAGGAAAGCATAAATTCACTTGAACTGTAGGATTTAGTGAGATGCTCCAGAAGTTTGCTTCTCTTTCTATTTCAGTTTCAGTTTCATAATCTACCTGTAATAGACACGTGTTCAAGTACATGTCACCTTCCTATCTTTCCCTGCTTCCCTAGTCTAGACTCTAAAGTCCCTGAGCTTGCTATATTTAGCCATAACTTCAAAGTCTTTAATTATTTATAGCCTTGGCTATCTCCTTGCTTGTTATTCTCCTCTTGTTGCAAGTTTTTGTTTCCTATATGAGATTTTTTCATGGGGTTTCAAGGTCCTTTTCCATTCCTTCCAACTGACGGTGCAGATGCCCACTTCCAAAGTTTGTGTCAATCTTTTGAACAACAAAGACAACAACAAGTCTTGTTTACATCCCCTTCTACATCAGCTTTGCTTCCAACTTCATCCTATTCTATTGATCAATCTCGCTTGGTGGATATGACAATTTCCATAGCATCGTTGATGCAGACATATCAAGGAGAAATGAACTGGTATCTCCAATTACAGGTAGATTATTCTTTATTTCAATCATAAAGAGTTTGTATCCAATTATGATCTAATAGAATCATTGATTCTGTTGTGTAAATCAGAATGAGAGGCTAGTGGAGTCACTTCTTGAGCAGAGAAAGTGGCATGTGGATTCTCTTTTGAATAATTTGCATTCAAAGGTCGCCGTGCTACTTAAGGTGAAAGAAGATAAGCTCTCCATTGCGATTATGAGACACCAAGAATTATGTGAGCAGCTAAAGAAGGCTGAGGAATCAAAAGAGTTATGGGAAAGTATTGCAAGGCAAAATGCTGCCCAGGTTTCATCTCTTCGAAGGGTGCTTGAGCAGATTCAACAACCTCAGTTCTCCTCTACGAACCCAGACACAGCAGTTGGCATCAATTCCATCTCAGCAATGGAATTCAGAAAATTAGAATTGAAGCCGGCAAAGGATGGGGATGACAAGGTCATTATCCAGTGCAGGTGTTGTGGTGCTCGCAATGCATGCCAACTCCTCCTCCCTTGTCGTCATCTTTGTACATGCAAGCAATGTACAGACGCCCTTGCTTCATGCCCTGTTTGCAGCTCTAAGATAAGAGGTAACGTGAAGGTCCTGTTTTGATGTTGCATCACTGATGCATGAATAAACCATACCAAATCTCATGGTTAAAGGTAGTGTCCTTGGTCTTTTGCAGTACGTTTAAGGTTCTTGTTAGTAAACTGACTTTGATTTTCATAGAAAAGTGAATCTTTCCTGTTTTCTTAATGAGTGTTTCTTCCTTAGTGAAGTCATGGTTTCATGTACTTTGCCATCATCTGTTGGTAACTGAGCATCTAATAGCATTACTGAAGTTGATATGTCCTTTTTTTTCATCCTTCAAATCAGTGTTGCAAGGCATTGGACTTTAACCTGAAATCCATGAAAAGTAGTGAGTGTTGTTGTTATATGCCATGTTGGATTGAATTGAAGTGTAAAGACATTGGACTTTAACCTGAAATCCATGAAAAGTAGAAACAACCATAACAACATGTACTACTTTTTGTTTTGGCTTAGTAGGTGCAATGTGGTTTGACTCAGAAAAAAGAAACACAAAAGCTACTTTGGTTTATTTGATCATCGACTTGGATGCTTCTGTGTGGTTACATTTCTCTATTCTGAGCTGAGTAGAAGACAGGAGTCGTCCCATGATAAAGCTTTGGTTGCAACAAACTGTCTTCTTGTGAGTTAAAGTTGTAAAAGATGGGACTCGAAAGTTCAATTCAATTCAAGCTCTTGTTCTGTTCTGATTGACTTGTGCCTGTGCTATCCACCTGTTTGTTTTCAGTTTTCGCATCTCTCCGCGGGTTATGGTCGCGGGCAGTGATTTGTTTTTAGAATCGGACCGGTCGATGAACTTAGAGTCATCTGATAGGATCATGAGGCACTTGGCAAATTTTTTAGACTTTTTTCGAGTAATGTGGGATTAGTTACTTCAATCTGCTCATTAGCTCACGGATGAGATTTAGTGATTCATGTTCAATTGTTTATTCGAGCTGCAAATTACACGAACATCAGGGGCTGCTGGAGGGGAAGACTCCCAAAACAATCCACAAGACATTCAACATCAAAAATGACTTTCATTATCGTATAGTAACCATAGACCAACACAAGCACAGACGAGTTAAGACCAAAGTTCAATTATGTTTAAGCGTAATGAACCGAGATGTAATCTAAAAAGTTTATTTATCAGATCAATACAATTTATTAGGAGCAGAGTCAGCCGAAACAAACATCAGCTTGAATTTGTAAATCTAAACAAACAGTATTGATAAAATTATGCATATCGCTGCTGGTTATCAACCTACTGAGAAGGTCAATGGAAAGATTCAAACTCAAGAATTGATATGCTTCATGATCGCGAAAGAAAACCACACCCGATGCTTCCATGAGTTGCTGCAGCTGTTAATTAATATACACCTATTTCCCTAAATCAAGCTAGCGACTACGAGTATGGTGGCCATCTTCCTTTTTGTATTCATAGAATAGAACAGAGGCCCTTCCCCTTATTTTTCTTTTGCTTCGGAGGTTGAAGAACCACCTTGATAGCCATATCGAAAACGCCCTTAATATTCTGCATATTATATTTTCAATAAAGTGAAAATTTATAAGAAAAGATGCTATGATCTGAAAAAAGTTTGTAGCATTCAGGATACAACAGACTTGTTGGGTCTTCGCACTGCACTCGATATAGGCAGGTGCTTCAATAGTTCTTTTCAGCTCTTCTCCCTTCAAGCAAGCGAGAGTTACCGTCAATAAACTAGATAGTGTTTTTGAATGAAATGACAGAGTAAATAGTTCATGCTCTAAATCCGTTGCCATTATACCTGAGCATTACTTATTGGTTGAGCACCAGGGTGATCGATGAAAAACTGTTTGTCATCACGAAGATCTGCCAACAAAGATACACACAATCACTTGCGACATTCGGAACCAAAAGCTTCTATGTGGATCACTCAAGTAGACATAGATGATTGGCTGAGATAGTTGTTTGGCACAAACTCACCAAAGATATGTTGCAATTCTCAACAGTTTTTGGAGTTTGAATCTATAAAAACACACCCATATGATTCAAACAAAAGACAAGGAAACAGATATGAGTACCAAGTTTTGTCCCGACCAGAATAACCGGCACACCAGGCGCATAGTGCTTCAGCTCAGGAATCCACTGAAACATTAAAATGTTGCAATCCAGAACAAAGTGAGGCATCAGCAAGTGAAGCAAAAAAGAGAAAACTTAATGAAATCTTACCTTCTTGGCCACATTCTCGTAGCTAGCTTTACTTATCAAAGAGAAGGCTAGTAGAAAGACATCGGCGCCTCGATAGCTCAATGGTCTGAGTCTGTTGTAATCCTCTTGACCTGGTTCCTCACAGCATCACATTAGAACAGATAGCTTGGAAACAATAATGGAGCAGCGGGTAGGAAGAATGGGTTACCTGCAGTATCCCAGAGGCCCAAGTTAACTGTGTTCCCATCAACAATCACATTCGCACTGAAATTGTCGAACACAGTCGGAACGTAATCCTGTGTATCGAAACAAGAAGTTAATGAAAAGGCTAGGAACATAGAAGAATAATAACAACAACAACAATTTCATAAGACATTAGAAAGCCAAGCAAACATTGGTGTATGGATACAAGAAGAAAGTGAAGAAAATTGCAAGAAAGAAATGATAATTTATTGCAAAACTAATTAAGCATACAAATAGTAAAGAACCAGGAGACGAAAGCTTAAAGATGCATGGTCTTTCCTAATTCCATATCTTTCCAAATATCAAAGCACAATGAACTACGAGAGGAAATCCTAAAGAAAATTGATCTTTCCTCATTCCATGATCAAACCATAAAGAACCAGGTGATGAAAGCCTAAAGGTTTAAGGTTTTTCCTAATTCCATGCCTTTACAAAGATCAAACGGCACCACAATGGACTACGGAAGGAAACCCTATAGATTATTGATCTGTCCTCATTCCATGTCTCACCAGAGATCAAACCATGATGAACCAGGGAAGGAAATCATACAGACATCAAAAATGCACCAAGAATAGGGATTAGCTGCAGACTGACCGTGGGAAATGAGTTGCTGGTGTAGGATATGAGCATGCACGTCTTGCCGACGGCGCCGTCGCCCACGGTGACGCACTTGATGAACCTCGATGCACTCATCTCCTCTTCACAACCTTAAAAGACTGCCTTTTTTTCGCTTCTGCAGCTATTCGAAGCCCAATCCCGCGCAGCCACAGCAAGCGCAAATGCACTTGAAAGACGAAAGCGATTATCCGAAGCCCAATCCCACGAACCTCAACAAACGGGGCAGACGCAAGAATCTCTTCGAAGCCAATTCCACGTCGCCTCAACAAGAGCAGCACACTTGGAAGATGCCAGATGCTACTCGAAGCTCAATCCCACGCGAACTCAACAAGCGTGGCACGCCTGATAGACGCAAGAGGAAGTCCCGCGTTCGTAAGCAGAGGCCAGAGAGGGAAAGCAGGGAGAAGCCACATGCAGGCGAAGGATTAAGGAGAGGAGGTCTGCAATGTGATGCCTTTTGGGGATCGAGCTAGAGGGATTTATAGAGGGAGAGAGTGAGAGAAGCGAGGGCGCAGCGTAGACTGAGGAAGAGGAGGAGGAAGATGTGGCGGAACAGAGAAATCGATGTGGTAGAAGTGGCCGCATAGAATGAATTTATGCTCCACCAATTTCTCCTGGAGGAAATTTTAATTTTACCCCATGTATTTATATTCATGACAATTACGTTAACAAAAATTTAATGCAAAAATAGAATTGTCTTTGATGGGTTAAACAAGTCCACTGAACCTTTTTAGTTTTTTTCCTAGCTTACTGAACTATGTTAAGTTGATCTTATAGGTGACGGTCAGAAGTCTACGAGGGAGTTAACGTGATAAATAAAATCTAAGTCAATCAATGTTGATCATATCATTAGTGATGAAGAAAGTCTTACTAAGTTAAGGTTAATCGAACACTAAGGATGATAATTTAGCCTTCGATACCTAGCAATTGATTGCTATGTATGTAGTAGCAATTGGTTGTAGTAAAGAGAGTTTGGAATTCGACAATAGGACTCAATTGGTTGGCTACCAATCGATTGCTAGAACAGAGAGTTTAGAACTCAACTACTAGATTCAATTGGTCGACTACCAACAGTGTAGTAGCAAATAGAGAATCTGGAATTCAATTGTGGGGTTCAACTGATGGGTTATCAATCTATTGTTGGAACTAGCAATCTATTGCTAGCACTATAGCAACATACAGTAGGTTTTATAATTGATTGATTGAGGAAAAAAATACTCTACATATTGGTCAATTATAATTTCTCTATTTACTCCCTCATAAATAGTCATGGCGCCAACGGAGTAAGGCGGATAGGGTGGCAGATTCTATCTTTCACTACCATATAATTGATTGATCAAGTCTTCAGTAGAAGGCATATTCAAGGTTATCAATCAATTGCTATGAAAAATATCCATCAACGGGTAGGCACAACAATCAATTGATTACATTTAGCAATCAACTGATGTGGCAGGAAATAAGTCGTTAAGTTGACAGGTCAGAGCAATGGCCGAAATCACATTATAGCAATTGATTAGTAGAGTCCAACAACCGATTACTAAGCAGAAAATAGTCTGAAAGCAATCTTATAAATGGGGATTTGTAAGAGAATTTGAGACTTTGATTTATGAGGGTTTGGAGACGAAGTGTTGTTGTATTTCTTACCATCAAAAAATAATCTAAAGCAATAAGAAAGCATCTAAAGTGAAATTTTCATTTGTAAAGTTGTTTTGCTTTGATTTCATTTGTATCTTTGTATTTGATTATATTGCTTCTATTTATTGCTAAAAATAAGTTGTAAAATGTTTCTTCACCACCAAAAGGTAACCAAGAAGGAGAATATTATCAATTGGATTGAACGTTCTCACCATGAGAATTCTTATCATTATATAGAAATTATTAGTGATTTACTGGGCAAATTTTCAACCATAAATCCAAATTGATTTCTAGTAATCTGTCTAAATCATGAAGGTTTAGCTACACTATTAATTACAATATATTTACAACTAAGTAAGTTGTAGCTATAATATATTTATAGTAATTAGTTAAGACTTGATATATACTATCATATATGTTTCATTCTTGATGTATACTGTCATATATGCTATCAACCCTCTCAAATTATTGCCATGATCAAGAAGTATCAATTTGTTCATTAGAAACTGACGATGTTGTCATGTCAAGAATTTAGTAAATATATCAACTATCTAACAGTTGGTAGAAATATGAGGAAGAGAAATAATATGAGTGTCGAAGACTTTGTGAATAGAGTGACAATCCACCTCAATATGCTTAGTATGCTCATGAAAAACAGGATTATCAACAATTTGAATAACACTAGTGTTATCAGCATGAAGTGGAGTAGGAATAAATTGAGAGAATCCAAGCTTAGCTAGAAGGCCACGAAGCCAAACAATCTTAGAACAAGCAGCAGACATAGCACGGTATTCAGACTTCGTAGAAGATTTAGAAACACAATCTCGCTTCTTACTTTTTAAGAAATCAAGGAATTATCTAAGAAACATACACCAACCCATGACAGATCAACAAGTATGAGGACATCTTGCCCAATCAACGTC
>JBBPFQ011110922.1:0-10011 GCA_037974815.1 Kaempferia elegans | reverse complement strand
GATTTTTTTTTATAAAAAAATATTTTTTTTTTAAAGAAACCAGTTAATTCGGATGAAAAATGAATTAACCGATATTATTCGGTTCAGTCGGTTCGGTTTTTAAAAATAATTCGGTCGGTTCAATTTGTTGGAAAAAAATCAATTCAGTTTGGTTCAATTTATTCGATTCGATTTTAATCGAATGCTCACCCCTACTCACGCACAAGGGTTCGCTACTTTGAGTAAATATCTGATTTATTTCTTTTTCAGAAAATTCCTGTCCCGATCACGAGAGTGTGGGACTGATACGCAGTTTCTTTCACGAGAGTATGGGACCCCATCTGCTTCCATAGCATAGTGGTAGTGCGTTCGCTTCGTAAGCGAAAGGTCGCGAGTTCGATCCTCGCTGGGAGCTTTTATAAAGTTTTTACTACTTTCCATGTAAAAGATTTCTACATTAATCCATTCGTCATGGACCAATCAACTGGCAAGAGTAATTGCAGCTGCTTCCATAGCATAGTGGTAGTGCGTTCGCTTCGTAAGCGAAAGGTCGTGAGTTCGATCCTCGCTGGGAGCTTTTATAAAGTTTTTACTACTTTCCATGTAAAAGATTTATACATTAATCCATTCGTCATGGACCAATCCACTGGCAAGATTAATCGCAGCTGCAACACCTTCCTTTAGAGCGATTCGGTTTATTCATATTTTTTTTTAAAATTAATTAATTCGGTTTGATTTTAGTTTTAAAAGTTTTTATTTGGTAAATCAAATTAATTAAAATTTTGGGTCAATCTGAATTAAATTCAGGCCTTATTTTTTAAAATTAAAACAATTTTTTTTATAAAAAATGATTAAAAAAAAAGAAATCGGTTATTTCGGTTGAAAAATAAATTCACCGATATTATATCGGTTCGGTCGGTTCAGTTTTTAAAAATAATTCGGTTGGTTAGATTTGTTGAAAAAAAATCAATTCGGTTTGGTTCAATTTATTCGATTCGATTTTAATCGAATGTTCACCCCTATTTAGGTTCACTGCTTTGAGTAAATATCTCATTTATTCCTTTTTCAAAAAATTCCTTTCCCGATCCCAAGAGTGTAGAACCGATAAGTAGTTCCTTTCCTGAGAGTGTGGGACCTATCTGTTTCCATAGCATAGTGGTAATACGTTTGCTTCGTAAGCTAAAGGTTGCGAGTTCAATCCTCACGGGGAGCTTTTTAAGTTTTTTATTACTTTCCATGTAAAAAAATTCTACATTAATCCATTCGTCACGGACCAATCCACTGGCATGGGTAATGGCAGCTTTGGCGCCTTCAGTTTATTCAGAAATTTATTTTTTTAAAAAAAAATTAATTAATTCGGTTCAATTTTAGTTTCAAAATGTTTTATTTGGTTAAACTAAATTAATTAAAATTTTGGACCAACCTGAATTAAATTCATGCCTTATTTTTTAAAATTAAAACTAATTTTTTTTTTAAAAGAAACCAATAGTGCGTTCAATCATAATTAATCAACTTGCTTCCATAGCATAGTGGTAGTGCGTTCGCTTCGTAAGCGAAAGGTCGCGAGTTCAATCCTCGCTGGGAGCTTTTATAAAGTTTTTATTACTTTCCATGTAAAAGATTTCTACATTAATCTATTCGTCACTAACCAATCCACTGGTATGAGTAATCTGCGGCACATGATCGGTTTATTCATAATTTTTTTTTAAAATTAATTAATTCAGTTCGATTTTAGTTTAAAATTTTTTTATTCGGTTAAATCAAATTAATTAAAATTTTGGGTCAAGATGAATTAAATTTAGGCCTTATTTTTAAAAATTAAAACTAATTCTTTTTAATAAAAAAACTGATTTTTTAAAAAGAAATTAGTTAATTCGGTAAAAAAAAAAAGAATTAATCGATATTATATCAGTTCGGTCGGTTCAATTTTTAAAAATAATTCGGTCGTTTTGATTTGTTAAAAAAAAATCAATTCGGTTTGGTTCAATTTATTCGATTCAATTTTAATCGAATGTTAACCCTATTCATGCACAAGGGTTTGCTGCTTTGAGTAAATATCCCATTTATTTCTTTTTTTAGAAAATTCTTGTCTCAATCCCGAGAGTGTAGGACTCATAAGTAGTTCCTTTCCCAAGAGTGTGGGACCTATTTGCTTTCATAGCATAGTGGTAATACGTTCGCTTCGTAAGCGAAAGGTTGCGAGTTCAATCCTCGCTAGGAGTTTTTAAAGTTTTTTTTATTACCTTTCATGTAAAAAATTTCTGCATTAATCCATTCGTCACATACCAATCCATTGGCATGAGTAATGGCAGCTTTGGCGCCTTCGGTTTATTCAAAAATATATATTTTTTAAAAAAATAATTAATTCGGTTGAATTTTAGTTTTAAAATGTTTTATTCGGTTAAACCAAATTAATTAAATTTTTGGGCCAACCTAATTAAATTCAGGCTTTATTTTTTTAAATTAAAATTGATTTTTTTAAAAAGAAACCAGTAGTGTGTTCATTCATAATTGATCAACCTGCTTCCATAGCATAGCATAGTGGTAGTGCATTTGCTTCGTAAGCGAAAGGTCGCGAGTTCGAACCTCGCTGGGAGCTTTTATAAAGTTTTTATTACTTTCCATGTAAAAGATTTCTACATTAATCATTCGTCATTGACCAATCCACTTGCATGAGTAATCGCAGCTGTGGTGCCTTCCTGCCGGGCAATTCGGTTTATTCAGAAATTTATTTTTTTTTAAAATTAATTAATCAGTTTCGATTTAAGTTTTAGAATTTTTTATTCGATTAAATCAAATTAATTAAAATTTTGGGTCAACCTGAATTAAATTCTGACCTTATTTTTTAAAATTAAAATTGATTTTTTTATAAAAAAAATAATTTTTTAAAAGAAACCGGTTAATTCGATCGAAAAATGAATTCACTGATATTATATCGGTTCGGATTTTAAAAATAATTTGGTCGGTTCGATTTGTTGAAAAAAAATCAATTCGGTTTGGTTCAATTTATTCGATTCGATTTTAATCGAATGCTCACCCCTACTCACGCATAAGGGTTCGCTGCTTTGAGTAAATATCCGATTTATTATTTTTTCAAAAAATTCCTGTATCCCGAGAGTGTGGGACCGATAAGTAGTTCTTTTTCCGAAAGTGTGGGACTTATTTGCTTCCATAGCATAGTGGTAATAAGTTCGCTTCGTAAGCGAAAGGTCGAGAGTTTCATCCTCGCTAGAAGCTTTTATAAGTTTGTTATTACTTTCTATGTAAAAAATTTCTACATTAATCCATTCGTCACAGACCAATCCACTGGCACGAGTAATCGCAGTTGTGGCGCCTTCCTGCTGAGCGATTCAGTTTATTCTGAAATTTATTTTAAAAAAAAATTAATTAATTCGGTTAATTTTAGTTTCGAAATATTTTATTTTGTTAAATCAAATTAATTATAATTTTGGGTCAATCTGAATTAAATTCTGGCCTTATTTTTAAAAATTAAAACTGATTTTTTAATAAAAAAATTATTTTTAAAAAGAAACTGATTAATTCGGTAAAAAAAATAAATTAACCGATATTATATCAGTTTGATTTTTAAAAATAATTTAGTTGGTTTGATTTGTTAAAAAAAAAATCAATTCGATTTTGTTCAATTTATTCGATTCAATTTTAATCAAATGCTCACCCCTACTTACGCACAAGGGTTCACTGTTTTGAGTAAATGTCCCATTTATTTTTTTTTTCTGAAAATTCCTATCTCAATCCCGAGAGTGTTGGATCGATATGCAGTTCTTTTCCGGAGAGCGTTGGACCGGCAAGGTGAGTGTTTCACCTTGGTCCAATATTGTTACCCTGAGTTGGGTTTTTTTTTTAATATTAATTCAACTGCTTATAAATCTTATTAATTCTCGAGTTGAACGGCCTTTTCTTAATTTGTCCCTCGGGTAAATCTAAAAACACTCACATTAATTATTTTGCTCATCACGTAAATCCAAAAGCACTCACATTAATTCACCTAGCAGCCAACCTTCACAATCAAAAATCTATTATAAAGCATGTCGTTACCCTAAGGCGAGCTGAAGATTGAATTTGACATCGTATATGAATGCTTTAGAGGTCGAAACTCAGCATGTTCGAGTATATACCTCTTCATGTCTTGACCATTTACACTAATGATTAGTAGTCATCCGCGATTTAGCTCCTTCATGTTAGCCTAGGGACGGGTTGACGGAGACGGTGAGGGTGAGCAAATCACCTTTTACCACACTGGATGGCCATCAAGTGTTAGCAACATAAGAGTTTATATTTATCGCTTGAACACCATTACAAATGACTCTTTAGAGGGTGTTTGAAAAAATTGCTGTTAAGTAAACCCGTTGCTAGTTCACTTCCACCAAGTTTCTCATTAAACAGTCAAGTACCAAACTTGGTGCAAACTGCGAGAGTACAAATTTATTGATGATAATATTCTTCCCTTACAAAAAGGCAAAATGCAGGAATGCTTGTGCTTTGTTGCACTTCCCTTGACCCTGAAATATCAAGTTTACTACGCGATCCAGAACATTTCCACATGACGTGACTGTTCAATTTGCACAGCGATCTAACATCGTATTTCCTTTGGCCTCCATTGAAGTTACAGATTACAGAATTCACAAAGAAAACCGTTTGCACATGATTGGCAGACTTTGATTTAGAGCGACATCGGATGTGCAACTTTACCAACTTCTGAATGCAACTTGAGCTTAAAGTTCCACTAATGTCCATCGGGGTTTCTGTTCCAAGATAAGTACGATGGATCTCCAATGGTCCTGCAAGAACAAGTAAATCGACTTGCATGAGTCGCTAGGTAACATTGAAGTTGAAATCAATCGGAGTAACAAGTCTATTAGTTCCCAGTCAAACCTTGTTAACCTGATTTTTGCTTATCAACTATAGAAAAATGTATTCGTTTTACTGCTTACCATAAATGCTAACGATGAGCAAGATACTTACCGGGGCTTGACCAGATAAAGAACTATGAAGGCTACCGCAAGAAATATGCAGAGGCTGCCAATTGTAAGATATGCAACACCAAGGAAACCATTCTTCCCACCTATCCATGAGGTAGTTGAAAGTACCAACCTCTTCTCCCCTTCAAAACTGTAAGTGTTGTAGTTGTTCTCTATTGTCACTGAGATTTGTTCATTGGCTGCGAGGTCTCTCTCAATTCTCCCATAGAGTTTTCTAAACTGTGGCAAGGCAGCTGTTCTCATCCAAACAATGAGATCTTCTTGCTCGCTCAACTGCAAATTTTATTACAATGACTGCTACCGACTTGAATACGGCAAATGATACAGAAATCAAAGACAGAAAAACACTTACAGGTATGCTTTCATTGAGCTTGGCACCTCCTATGAGACCTCCCTGCTGGAAGTTCTTAGGGTAGACATCACTGCCAAATTTGTGATCTCTGTCACTTTGCCAGGCGATGTTTTTCTTGTTCACCTCGATGACTTTGCTTTGTGTTGCAAATGAGTATGTGTCATTGAACAAGCTCCAAGCAATGAGTCCACATGGAACAATAGGAGACCCATCGGGAGTTGTGGCTTCAGGTGCACAATTAGTTGTCTCTAGCTCATATGCCTTGCTTCTTAGTTGCTTATCATTTCGGCTCTTAACATACCTTAAATTACCATATGATTGTAATTGTGATGCAAATTATATTCCTTTTATACATAAATATAAATATATTTTTATGAGAAATACAAATACAACGCCCCAGTTTATGCTATAGTCATAATGGAAAAAAAACAATGTGGAAAAGCAAGTTAAGACAAGTATATCTAGTGATACAATGAGTTTCACAATACTTGGTTTGATGCATCAGGTATAACTTGTTAGTTATTTAACAGAAGATGGAGGCTTTAAAAAAAATAAAAATGAGGAAAAAATAATGACTTTTGAACCCAAAGGAAAAGAGCCATTTATTTTTAAAAAAATGGAACATAATAAACCATTCTATGGTAACAATCTTAAAAAAAGTTAACTCGGTGTAGCGAAAAATCTAATCAAGAGGGACCTAAAAGATGTTTAAACCTGCGATGATTCTGATAGAAATTGTCAAGCTCATAGTAAATATAAACAGGAGCCTTCATATTTTTAGGCACCTGAAATATGAATTGCTAATCATCAGTACAAAATTCTTGCCCAAAAATTAAAAAAAAAAGTTACGTCATAATTGATCCACTTACGTTAAAAGTTGTTGTGCAAGTTTTGTTAGTCACGCTGCTTTGGATGAATGCAAGTTTGTCATCCTGTGACTGCTGTGGGATGCAGTCTATGTCATATCTATAAACTATTTCAACCACCTGTATTTAAACAAGCGCCATTAACTCCAGTTTCTTTGAAGGATGAAAACATAATTAACATACATTTCTCGATGCAGACAGAGAAACGAGTCCAATGGGGATGAAGAGAACACTAATGAGAACGAATGTTGATATTACCTGCAATATGAAAAATGAAAAATATAGATACTCAAATGGCAATTCAACTTTTCTGCTTAAATTTAAAGGAATCCTCACATTCACTTACAATTGTCGGAGTTAATAGCGGTTTGCAAGCAGGAAGCTCCTGTTGTGTAAATCGTGAATCTAAGATTTTGAAAGTATTCAATGTCAATTAAACATGAGAGAAGGCAATTTAAATAATGGCAAAGGGGGAGGTTTTATCACAATGTTACTAATTTTATCATGATGCATCTTAGCTTGAAATATTTTTACTCAATGCACTTCTTGAAAATCAATGCAATGCCGAACCACTTAATTCAGTAATAAAAGAAAAACAAAAACAAAAACAAAAAAGTAATGCCACAAAATCCTCTAATGCAGCCTACAACACAAAAAATAACAAGAAAAAGAAGATTTATTTTTCTATTCAGAATTTCAGATAGCAATATGTTGGGGGTAGAGTTTATAATAGGCTTCTAGAATATGATAAAGATGAATAACAGGAATCAAAATGCATGTCTAGGTGATATGTACGGCATTAGAACAACTTATTCCAATTTATTCTCCAAAAAGTTGACCTTTTAATTCTAAACACATCGATCCCTAGGGTCAGTCCAATCCTTCTCTAACGCACATTCCTTATGGTCCCGAATGAGATGTAATCGATCCAAACCATGTAAAAAGGAAGCAAAAGGGAGATTTACATTTGGGTTTCTTGGACTTCTTCCTCCGCACGGTCTCTCTGTCGGTTTCAGGCGTGGAATCCCCCGTTGGGTTCATGGCAGAGACGCGATCGAGCAAAAGGGGATCGACGAGAGCGTAAAGGCGGAAGAAGGATGGAGTAAAAAAAAGAGAGGAGCGCATTTAAAAGGAGTCCCCGGAACTAGACCAAGCATGGTTCGGAACCGACGGTTTGATAGGTCGGAACTTCGGATCTGCCGGTTCAACAGTTTGACGGTTCGATGATTCGGAGCCGTCGGTTCAACGGTTCATGGCAGGTCGACCAAGTCTTAACATTAACCATCCAAGACGGTTATGATTCATAGTTCGGTTCACGGTTCGCAACGGTTCGAGATTATTATATTAAAAAAATTAAAAATTATTAAAAAAGGGGGCTTGCATTTATTTAAATTGTGTATGTGTCCCCTTAGGGTATAGGGAAATTAAAGCTCACGTGGTTCTTTTACATTTTTACCATATTATATCACTCACTTCCATTTCCTTCCATTTGCGTTGTATTCATTCCTTTGGTATTAAAATTTTCAATTTTATCGTCTGAAAGTTACATTTCTTGGATTCTTTTCTCGCCTTTGGTCCAATCGCGGAGTAATACTTGGGCTTCCAATGAGTCAGAAGATATAGTCGATCGTCGTTCATCTAAATATTATCGCCAACACTGAACATCTACTCCACAGTAACAATTGACATTGAACAAGCTAAAATTTCTTTGATAATTATCGAGAGAACGGGAAAGCTTTGAGCCTTCTGTGACTACCACCTTAGGATATCGAAATCTTTGCTATCCGCTTCATTAAAATTAAAAGAAGTGATAAACTAATGCTCAAGTTCGTGTGTGGAACTTAAGGATTCTCATGGATGTTTCATCCGTTCTTTTAATAAAAGTTGTGTTTTTGAAAGTTTTAAATTAGTACTAATAATTTGTTGTGCTTCATAAATTTTAATTTATATTCCATATTTTACATAATATTGATTATAAATATCATATAAATAACTTCTAATATTATATATAATATTAGCTGGATCAAGAGAAAAAGAATCTTTAATAGAAATTAAAACGTCATAATATAAAGTTAATATTTCTTATAAAACTTCTAATTTAAATGGAGGATCTAAAACAAATGCAATTAAATAAATTTTAAGAATAAAATAAAATATTTTTCTCATTTAGTTTTTATAACTAATATGTAAGAAGTTAAAGCTTCAATATTAATATGTTCATTTAAAATTAATACTATACTAGAAAAATTTATTAAAACTAAATGAGCAATCGGATAATAAACACCGAAAAGTTGTTCGGTTGCATTGTTAAATACTTTTAAATTTACACAAATATTACTACAAATATTCTATTATTGTGAAAATAATATATATTAGTATTACTATTTTGTGCAAAAAAAAAAACATAATAAATCTTTATATTGAAATGAATCTTGTAATAATTGATATGTTGAATTTCAACGTGTTGATACATCACATGGAAATTTTTTAGGTGTCATTCCATTAGTTTTACAAAATCTACTCCATTGTTTCATCATAAATAAATGCAACCATAAATATGAAATTATAGTTCTAATTTGTTTAATATAATTTTCTAAAAGTTTTAATCCACCTTGAACGTATAAATTTAAAACATGACATACACAATAAATATGAAAAAAATAAACCACAATAACATGTTGGCAAAACAAATTTTAGTTCTTCTATAGAAGCGGTATTAGAACTCGCATTATTTAATGATATTGAAAATATTTTATGAGTTAATCCATATTCTTCTAAAATTAAACATAATAATTGTGTAATGTTATGGGCAATATGTGATTCATCAAAAATTCTATAAGCTATCAATCTTTTTTGGAGGATCCAAGAGCTATCAATCCAATGACAAGTCACACACATAAGAAAAAGTTTGTCAATGATCACTCTAAATATCGAAACATAAAGAAACTTTATTAATTAATTTACTAAATTCATCAATTAATTTTTTTTCTTATTTTACTAATTTTGTAATTGTACAAGTAAGTGTAGTCCTAAGAACACGTTTAGTATATGAATTAAGAGATTCTTTGCAAAAATCTTTAAATGTGCATTTAAATCTAAAACTAAAAGAAAGATGTTCTACGAAAACAAATTTAACTATTGATTCTCTTAATTTATTATCAGAATATAAAAATAAATCAGAAGCGGTACTACTACTGCTAAAAAATCTAGATAATTATATTTGAGAACGGTCGAGTCCATATTCTATTGGGTGCTTCGTTTCTATGTGAAGTTTCAATGACCCATAGTCGCCGCCGATTTAGAATTTATAGGAAGCATTGCAGTGCATACATTTTGCACGCAATTCTCCCGATGGAAGAGTGATTCTCTCAAAATGTTTAGTGAAAATAGAAGATTTTAGCGGAGGATTTTTTTTAACATTAGAAGTAATTGCATCAATAGTGTTGGAGCCTTTGCCGTCGGCTAGAGGGGGTGAATAACCGGTCATCCAAACTCATTCATTTCCTATATTCGTTAGTACGTAGTGGAATACAAAACAAACTAACAAGAAAGGTAATCTAAACAATGAAAATACAAGCAAACCTTAACACGTTGTTTAATGTGGTTCAGAGATAGAACTCCTACTTCATGGTTGTCTGTAAGGTGGACAATCCTGATCTGTTGGTGGATGACTCCCCGGAAAATCATCGGTTAGCTCTTGTAGCTCCTTGTAGGTAGAGAAACTTCGTCACAATCCGCAACCACACACTTGAGCTCTGGAGATTACTAATAGACTTTACCCAACCCTCTTTCGTCAACTTTGCTCAAGGTTTCC
>JBBPFQ011110599.1:0-10013 GCA_037974815.1 Kaempferia elegans | reverse complement strand
CCATTTAATTAGTGGAAAATAAAGAACAGGGGTAGAAAAAATTTAATAGGAAATATGGTTAAAAACATTTTTCTAGATTTGATTGTAAGAGAAAAAAGAGATAAAATTCAAGAGGGGTATCATTTTTTATTGAAATTGTACATTTTAACTCCTATACTATACTATGATATTTACTTGAACGAATATTGAACTAAGTTAATTAGAAATGAAAGATATTATAATAATTGTTAATATTGACCTATGCTATAATACAATATTATTAATGTTGATAAAAAAAGTATTGATATAATATTAACTAGAAATAAAATGTTATCACACAAAAATTTTCCACCAATTATCACCGACTATCAGGATAAATCAGAAAACGCTCATAGTGAATGACCCAGAAACCCAGCATACGTTAATTGCGAATCTCATTTAAAAAAAATTCTTAGAAATACAACACAACTAAGAATTAAATTGTAAGTAGCTAGAAGAACCTTTGATAATTGCAAAAAAATATTAACACAAAAAATTCATAATTTATATTAAAAAAGCATAGCATAGGAAAAAACAAGCTGCTTATTTATATTTTCTTGGAATAAAAAAAAGTTTTAGTTTTGATCTTTTTCTTTTTATTGGATAGAAGAAAAAACAGATATTTGCAATTTTAAATAAAATTTTATTTATTTATTATCTATTCTATTCACACAAACAATTAATTCATTCCACATGTATTTAAATAGAGAAATCAAATGCATCATTATAATATGAATTATGGAGTTCTATTCCAAAAACTATTGTCTCAGACAACTGGAAAGTAAACAAGAATTCTTGCTGTGATTGAATAACAATTAGCACAACTAATAAACTCATAAGATTTGAAAAATAAGTTCACTTTGAAATGGAAAATTTTGTAAAGGAAATTTAGATCTCAAATCGCGGCGAATCCCTTCTTGCCACCAGTTGTCGATCCAGCAGGAATAACTTTTAGCACGTTAAAACGAACAGTCTTGGAAAGTGGCCTGAGAAGAAGATAATTGTCAGAGCTAATGGAATTATAACAAGATGAAAGTCATTGAAATGCATTTTTCTGATTCTTGCTAAATTTGAAGACAGATCAATTTTGCTGGATAGTAATCATCAAGCTCGAGTGGTTTTTCTCAAGATGATGGTCAGGGATCAAGATTGAGACAGAGCTCAATTGGCAAAAAAACTCAATCGGGTATGACAGAGGCAACACAAGCAAGCAGAGTTTAAGTCCGATCAGACGAACAGAGCTAGATTGGGTTGAGAATGTGAGGATTGAGCCAGTAGAGCTCAGCCTAGCAGAGGTAGAGGGAATCTTAAGGATGGAAAACTTTGTCCTTCTCTAATTATCCAACTGGCCCTAAATAAATCGAAGTTTCATCAAAAAGTGAGAAGCTGAGGATTACCTGCACTGACCAATTATGACATGGTCACCTTCCTTTACGCGAAAACAAGGGGAAATGTGTGCAGGGATATTGGAGTGTCTCTTCTCGTATCTACAGCCAAGCAATTGCCATCTTTAGTGCTAAAAATAAAGCAAACATAAAAAATACTGTCATGGAAGTTTAGTTCCCTTCTTGCCTTTGATATTTCTTCACATAGTGAAGGTAGTTCTTGCGTACGATGATGGTTCTGTTCATCTTAGCGCTGTGGCATGTGCCTGCTATGATGCGACCGCGAATTGATACAGTTCCAGTGAATGGGCATTTCTTATCAATGTAGGTCCCTACAAACAAGGGATTATGCTTTAGTGAGAAAGCAGTAAACAGGTTCACATATCACTGGAATTCATAGATGCATTTAAGATAAGACTGTGTCACCTATGCCGATAGATAATTAAACATTCTAAAACCTAAAATGTATTATAAAAAATACTGAAATTAATTTGACTTGGTAATAGTAGTCCATGTCACCAAAATCCAAGAAGTTCTAAGACACAATGCAACCATTGGGTAGGAGGACCTAATAACAAAACACCTTCATGGAGGAGAGAGGAGATGTGATTTAGCAGAACCACTAAGAGTTGGTAAACACCTCCTAAGAATAAAATAACCTTGGTAATAAGAATGAGATCGAGTATTCGAGGGACTGACAGGAGTCTAATAGTTGGTAATCTTCTTAAGAATGAGGAAAAAAACTCAACAATAGGGATGCTAGAGAGAGAATTTAGGGTTCAAGTTATACTATTTTTTTTAGAGTTGGGTACAAATTTAATAGTTCACTAAGAATGAGTTTGGTTTGAATCTAACAAGGTTGAACAAAAGTTAGGAGAATTTGTAATCCTATTGCGGAGTTTAGTAACAATAGTACTAGATAAAATTCAATTAGCAGAACTAGGTAGACTCACAAGCTAAAATACTAAAAAAAATGAACAATAGGATAACAGTAAAAAATAATAACACAAGTTTCATCAAAAAGCGATAATAATGCATTTCTGTTTAGTTGTACAGGTGGGTTATATATCATTGAGATTGATCGGAAGATAAAATCAGACCAAAATCAAAATCTCTCGTGGTAAATGGCCTACCAATATTGACATAAATAAATCGTAGATAGTAGAAGGGCACTGCAATAATATAACAGCATATCAAATACTACAAATAAAGATTGTTAGAATCCATACCTTCAATGGCTTCTCTTGGTGTCTTGAAGCCAAGACCAACATTCTTCCAAAATCTATTCCCACCCTTTCCAGGCTTCTTTCCCTTGCCGGATGTCTTCGAGCTATAAATTAAGGTATTGTACCAATGATAAATCCTCAAAGATATATTTTATTAAATAAATGAATGAACTTGCTAGCATCCATGTACGGACCTCAGAAACACCTTTGGCTGCTTCAAGAATGCCCTCTCTGTCTGTAGAACACAGCAATGCACAAACAAAAAACATTAGAAAATACCAAACATGACCAAAAATGGCTCTACATAACGGCTTTGATCAACCGTGCCGAAGGTAAAAGAACAGCGGCGAAGTAAAATATAATCGATAGTGAAGCGCATCGGATAAGTAAATAGTGATAACTCGTAAATCGAAACTCCATAACCACTCTACCATTTAAATCTAAGGCAAGCCGGAAGCAATGGAGTTAAAATCCCGAGCATCATTCTAAAGGGCATCAGAAAGGGGCCATATTGGCACAATGGAGCGAGAAAATTTGAACTTTGACGATAAGTGAAATTCGCAGTAGACAACAGGCCACAAGGTACCAACGAGAACCGACCTGTTCCGCCATGGCCGATCAAGGAAGAAAGAACTTTGCGAACGAGGATTGCAGGAAAGGCGCGAGGAAGATGAGAGGAATTCGATGCGGAGTTCCTGCGCCGTCGTCGAATCGAAACCCTAGCGAGAGCGGCGCGCAGCGTGAGCGACAGCAACGAGTTCCTGGTATTTATAGGCGGGTGTCTCTGATTGATTTCATGGCCCATTTAAAAGTCATGTCAATTAACGGGCCAACAACAAAAGGCCCATTTTTTTATTTTTCAAAGCATATATCGTCGAAGGAGGGACCAGATCAAGGACGGTGGATCATATCAGCGGACCAATACCTAATCCAACGAACCTCTTGATTTTGAACCGACCAGTCTCGTCTGTGAAGCTTCTTCAATTTTGAGAAAGATTCATTTTAGGTCACTAAATTATAGTAATTTCAAAAACATACTAACATTTAACATATTTTCTAAATCATCCAACAACTTGAGTATCCTTTGTCTCTATACTCATCTGGTATAGAATATTCGATGAATACGCCTATACCTATTAAAGGATCGAACATATTATATATTCTTACTATCAATAAAAACAATTAGTAATTTTTAGAAAAAAAAATTCTATAATATATATGTATATATTATTTGATCCCTTTATATTCTTATATATTTGGATACGATTTCGTATAGAATTTGTATTCCCAGACTGTTGGGAGTCATTTTAGACCACAAGGTCTGATTTCTAAAATTATCACATGAGTGGCTGATGTGAATAATTGCGCAATTCATGAAATTACCAAACTATCCTTCTCTGAACTAAATGCCCACCTGCGAGACTGGCAACATCGTAGGGGTACAAAAGTGAAACCAACTTACTTCAACGCCGCAGCTTCCTTGAGCCGTCACTCGATCCCTTCTCCTTCGCCTCTCTCGCTTCTCGTGGATCTGCGCTGTTTCCGTATCGCCCGTGTAAGAATGTGATTTCCTCCTTCAAATCTCTGTTAATTTTTCAGATCGATGTTCAGTCGTTTTCGGAATTTGTCGTGAAACCATTTGATGAATCGCTCGGGAATTTTGTATTGTTTTACCGGAGAGTTCGTTGCTTCTTGGAGTGTTTTCGATCTGGAGATTATTATATTGTTTTTTTATATTATAAAAAAGTGTATTTTGAAGTGATTACCAGAGGCGGCGATACTAACTGATCCATTGTCTCGTTCTTTTAGGGCATAATTGCAATCGATTCCTTGAAGCCTATGGGTGGTTGGAGCTTACAGCTCCTCTTGTTATATCTGGTTGTTCTTTGCTCTGCGAATTATGTTTTATGTGGGAGTACAAGTCCATACGTACGTTCAGAATATCCATCTACCGATATCCCTCTAGATAATGAAGCGTTTGTTATTCCGGAAGGTTTCAACTCACCACAGCAGGTATAGCCATGATAAAGTTGACTTGTTTACATAGGATTCTGTTCTACCTTTTGGTTCAACAATCTCTACTTATGAACTGAGGAGCTAAAAACCTTTTGGTTCAGTTGCTATTTACATCAATGAATCATTTTCAGTTTGTCTGATACAAGTTGTGGTTTAGGTGCATATTACTCAAGGTGACTACGATGGGAAAGCGGTCATAGTCTCCTGGGTGACAACTTCTGAGCCTGGTTCAAGCGAGGTCTGGTATGGCACAGAAGAGAACAAATATGAGCTTAAAGCTGAAGGGGAAACAACAAACTACACATTTTATGATTATATTTCCGGATTTATTCATCACTGCCATATTGATGAACTTAAGGTAATGAAGTATCCTTTTGGGAAATAGTCAAATTGCCAATCAAGTGTCTGAACAGAAGTTCTAATGAACTAAAATGGTGTTTGTTTCTTTTGTCGCATATATTGAAGTAGCACCTCCATAATTGCTTAAATTGTGACTACTATTGGCAGTTAACTGGACTACTATTTTTCTTAGAGAAAATCATTTTAATAAATTACAACTTGTCGAGAATAATGAGAATTGGCTTCCCCTTTATGGTAAAATCTTTTCCGTTTGCTGGTTGGTGCAATTATTTAACTGCATTTTTATATGGTGGGCAGGCTTTTAACCTTCCCCCTGAAAAAAATATATATATATCTATGACCACTTTGCTTTTTAAACAGTTATATTTCTTATTTTGTATTTATTTATCTATTTAGTGAAAATATATTTTCTACAAACTCTACTGTTTAAATCTGATTACAGATTGTTGGTAATTAGCCTGTCAGATATCAACTGATTATCGTTACTTTCCAATGTACTGTGTACAATGTCTATGGTGATGACAGGCAGCTAGATCTTTGGTTGAAGTTTTCCAATTCCTTATAATGCAATTTATTAATTCTTAATCAAACTTAGACTTGTGGATGTATTTAATGCCACAATTGTTTTCTTTTTTTTTTATTAAAAATTATTCATTTAGAACATTGTATTATGTATCTAATATTTTTATTGAAAACATGAACCAGAAACTATAGCTGAATTATATAATTTTAAAACTGACATTTTATGGTTTTTGTTGCAGTATAACACAAAGTATTATTATAAAATTGGAGCTGGTTCCTCTGCTAGAGAATTTTGGTTCCAAACACCACCAGAGGTCCAGCCAGATGCTGCATACACATTTGGCATAATTGGTTGGTATAATTTTTCTGTTACAACTGATATCGAGGGAAATGCAAAAATGATAGTATGGCTAATCTTCTAACATCATCAAGGTTTTAGATTGTTTTATCAGCTGTGCTAGATATAGTCATCTTGTTTTAATGATCAAATGTTATTTATAAGATTTAGCAATGAAAATGTGGATAAGATATTCCTTTCAGAGGTTTTGTAAACAAATACAACATGAATGTTGATTGTTCACTTGAACATGAGCAACAAAATAAGGTAACTTTTGACAACAACTAGATAATCATAAATGAAGGACAAGGAACTGGAGGAGCACTCTTATTTGCTTTTGTTTCAAATTAATTGTAGCAAACACTTGGATAATGATCTTGAAGGTTCTAACTATCTGAGGATCTTTTGTAAGTGAAACAAGGCAACTTCTTTCAACTCTATTTCCTTATTGAAAATGATGGAAAAGGAAAGTAGAGAATCACTGTGCTTTGTTTGCATGGATGGTGGTAAATACATGAATTATTAACTTGAAGGTCCTAGCTATAAGGACAAACATGCCTTCATCTGTAGAACATGCATGCCAAAATGAGATGATTAATTAACTTTTTGAGAATCATTTTTCCTTCCAAGTTGAATCATGCTTTTGCAACTTGCAGTGTTCTGTATAAAATGCAGACATAAATGTGATTTCTAACAGCATAGTTTTTATCACTAGGTGATCTGGGGCAAACTTATAATTCTCTTTCCACTCTCGACCACTACATGAAAAGTGGTGGACAAACTTTGTTGTTTGTTGGAGATCTCTCTTACGCAGATAATTATAAACATAACGATGGCATCCGCTGGGATTCATGGGGTTGCCTTGTGGAAAAAAGTGCTGCATATCAACCATGGATTTGGACAACTGGCAATCATGAAATAGAGTATCGACCTGATTTGGTACTTTTTCTTTCATAGATATTTCTATTGGCTAATATTTTGTCATTGTTTTTGTATACTACTTTTTGCATTTTGCTGATGATATAATGTAAAATTTCCAGTATATTAAAAGTTACTCTTCTACCAAAATGGAATTTAAAAAATAATCAACTGTTTTTTTTTCTTACAAAAGCTCTCAAAACATGCATATAAGAGATTCCATGTTTACGCTGATAGATAATTTGCCGGTGTTAAATATTAGCCACTGGCTTTGTTTCTCCTTGATAATGGTCCTAGAGATTGATGAGAAAGAAGCTTATACACTCGCATGCTAATAGATATTCATTTGTTTACTTTTGTTAGGGAGAGACTACTATGTTCAAAGCATTTTTGCACAGATTCTCGACGCCTTACAAGGCTTCCCAGAGCAGTTCTCCCCTTTGGTATGCAATCAGGCGTGCATCTGCTCATATTATTGTGCTTTCAAGCTACTCTCCATTTGGTATGCTTATTTGTCCTTGAATGCATCTTTTATGGTAACAGGATGAAGTCATTTGTGCCTCATCAAATATCTGAAATTGTAGACGAGGACAATAGGATTTGATAAATCACCTAAGTTAACATTGGCCACTAGTAAGCTTGTTGGTTAGTGAATAGTAACTTGACTTCTTTTCCCTTTCGTTGTGGATGTATTCATATATGAACAGCCTTAACGAAAAGTTATTATGCCGCATCATGAATCCATAGTTCCTTCCTAAAGAACTTGAAATAAGTTTTATGAATTCTCCTTTTTATGATTAGGCATCAAGATTTAAGCTATCCTAAAATATCAAAGTGATGATTCAACATTTTCACTCAGCAAACCATGCTAGTAACAAGTTTTGAATTTTTATGAATTTGTGAATATCTATGCTCTGTTCAACATCTATGACTATTTTCTTTTCTATAATTAATTGTTGAAAGTGGATTCTCGTGGATATTTATCTTTGTTTTGTGATCTTTTTTTTTCAGTTAAATATACTCCACAATGGCGTTGGCTGCGGGCAGAGCTGAAGCGAGTCAACAGAGAAAAAACACCATGGTTGATCATCCTCATGCACGTCCCCCTTTACAACAGTAATACAGCGCATTATATGGAGGGTGAGGCTATGCGAGCTGTTTTCGAGAAGTGGTTTGTAAAATATAAAGTTGATATTGTCTTTGCTGGTCATGTGCATGCCTACGAGAGATCGGTATGTTCTACTCCTGATATCTCTGATATTGTTAGTTTGAATATGCATGCAAGACGCCTAGTTCATGAGGTTACTTGTCTTTCTGCCCAATTTCCTGCAAAGGAATTGCAGAAGGAAAAAAAATGCTCTAGGCCGAGGCGGAAGCAACATTGTTGACAAGATCAGTAATTCCAGTCAAAATTTCACTATCCAAAATGTGCATAACTTATCGTAGTAGTGATCAGTAGTGATCGTGCGAAAATATGCTTAATCTCAACTCTAGTTTGGAGTTTAGAATAGATGTTTTGCTAGTAGCTTAAAATTTCTTTGGCTTTGTGCCTTACTCAGTTTTGCAGGCCCTTCTAATGATAGTTTCACTTTCATTGTAGTATCGCATTTCCAATATAAACTACAACATAACATCGGGCAACCGTTATCCTGTGCCCGACAAATCAGCTCCTGTATACATTACTGTTGGTGATGGAGGAAATCAGGAAGGTCTTGCTGGAAGGTAGCTGAAGAAACATTATATTAGATTCTCGAATTGGTTGTCTTTCCTGTTTATGTTCTTCTATTTTAATGCTGCGTTAAAATTCTTATCATTGGTGTAGATTTTTTGAGGTCCAACCAGACTACTCTGCGTACCGGGAAGCAAGTTACGGGCATTCGACCTTGGAACTGAAGAACAGAACTCATGCTTTATACCATTGGAACAGAAACGATGACGGAAAACATGTACCGATCGACCACCTTGTATTTCACAACCAATACTGGTGGGTTCGCTTGCAGGCAATCGACAGTTGAGTTTTCGATTGGTTATCATTGACAATACGAAACATCATGATGCAGGGCAAGCAACACAAGGAGGAGACGATTGAAGAAGCACAAATTCCCGAGCCGCGCTGGCCTTTTCGCCAAATACGGAAAGCTCTTGGATGCGCTTCCATGATCGCAGCAAAGCAAAAAAAGCTCATCCGTTTCGTTAGTTTAACCAGGAAGGCGGCCTTCGAATGTTTGTGTAGTATGTTGAATCATGTATGGGTGCTTGTGTTTGTATATCGACAACCGCGGGCCTTCTTGTTTGTATCATCCAAATAGTTTGCCTTATTCAATTATGGTCCTGCTGTATTTTTTTTAAAAAATTATTATGATAAGTACAATAATAATAATAATTGTTGCTATTGCTGATGTAGTTCTTCCTTGTGAATCTCCAACAAACGCTATTTTCTTCCTTTCTCACATGTAATCAGACCGTTATGTGATTCGGTGGATTAAAAAGTTAAGTAAAAACTACCGGTCAGATGACCCATATTATCCATAACAAGTATAGGAGCAAATATTGACCGGCAGCTGACCGAGTGAATCACTCGTTGGATAGCCCACCTTACCCAGAACAGGTACCAGATAGGCCAACTGAATGAATAAGGCAAAATGATTGTTCGGTTCAAAACTCATATATATTTCTTGTCGCCTAGTACAACGATCAAAGTAGAATAGCAGTTGTCGGAGAATATGCGTTGCGATTTCTTGTACTCAGGTAACTTCTAATTTTGATACATACAGATTGTACGTCAAATTAGGAAAAACTCATTAAAGAAAGGTATAAATATGTCATAAATGTTTACGCCTTTTATGGAAGTACCTTGATCTCCGCCTTTTATACAAATAGGAGCCTTTGCAACTCGCGGAGGTATATGATTATCATCTTTTCTACATTTTATCACTTCTTTACCCAGAAAACTAAGAGTGTTACACTAACTTGAGCTTCGGAGGACCAAACACCGGGAAGCTCTTCTCGTTTTCTAGCTTGGTCGTTAACGTTTTTCTTTGAGTTGCTCGTTGGTGCACAGGACTTAGAAGGTGTTCAAGAAGCCCCACATCGACTCTTCCCGAATCCTCTCCAGCGACATGTGGACCACTGCCTCTCCGGTATCTTTCTCCCCGCTTGTATACAGGATCAGGTTTGAATGATGGTTCGTAATAACATAGTAATGGTTGATCTTGAAGAAGCAAGTCGGGT